>JAOXYD010000001.1:16922250-16937323 GCA_028565735.1 Pinacopodium congolense
ATTTTGTGAGAGGAGACATGATAAAAAGGGATAGAAGATCTATGTATATAAAGAATTCAAATCTCCTATCTTCATTTTCTCATATCCCCTCTCACAAAATTACTTTGATACCCACTGTATATAAATACAATATATAAATATGATGGGTTTCAAAAGTAATTTTTTGATAGGGGATATAGAGAGGACATGAAAAAAAGGGGGACAGGAGATTTGTGTTCATAATGAATTCAAATCTCCTTTCCCCTTTTTCTTATGTCATCTCTCACAAAATCACTTTGGGACCCCACAGTATATCAATACAATAGATAAATATGTTACATTCCAAAAGTAATTTTGTAAGAGGGGATATGGAGAAAAGGGGATATGAAATCTGTATTAATAAAGAATTCAAATTTCATATCCCTTTTTCTCTATGTCTCCTCTCACAAAATCACTTTGGAACTCGTTGTATATAAATATAGTATATAAATACGATAGGTCTCAAAAGTGATTTTGTGATAGGGGATATGAAGGGGATACGGAGAAAAGGGGACAAGAGATTTATGTTCATAAAGAATTCAAATCTCTTATCCCCTTTTCTCCATGTCCTCTTCATGCCTCCTCTTACAAAATTATTTTGGGACCCGCTGTATATAAATACAATTTATAAATACGGTGGGTCTCAAAAGTGATTTTGTGAGAGAGAACATGGAGAAAAGAGGATAGGAAATATGTGTTCATAAAGAATTCAAATCTCCTGTCCATTTTTCCCCCATGTCCTCTCTTACAAAATTACTTTAGGACATACAGTATATAAATATAGTATATAAATACCGTGGCTTAAAAGTGATTTTATGAGAGAGGGCATAAAGAAAAGAGAACAGGAGATATGTCTTCATAAAGAATTCAAATCTCATGTCTTCTTTTCCCATGTACCCTTTAACAAAATTACTTTAGGACCTGCTGTATATAAATATAGTATATAAATACAACGAGTTTCAAAAGTAATTTTGTTAGAGGGGACATAGAGAAAAGGGAACAGGAGATTTGTTTCTCATGTCCCCTCTCACAAAATTACTTTGGGACCCACTACATATAAATACAATGGGTCTTAAAAGTGATTTTGTGATAGAGAACATGAAGGAAAAATGGAGAAAAGGGGATAGGAGATCTGTGTTTATAAAGAATTCAAATCTCCTGTCCCCTATTCTCCATATCCCCTCTCACAAAATCACTTTGGGACTTGATATATATAAATAAGGTGGTCTCAAAAGTGATTTTTGTGAGAAGGGACATAAAAAGGACATGAAGAAAAGGGGAAATGAGATCTATGCCCATAAAGAATTCAAACCTTGTTTCTCCTTTATGTCCCCTCTCACAAAATCACTTTGAGACCAACCGTATATAATATACTATATAAATATGGTGGGTCCCAAACGTGATTTTATGAGAGAAGACATGAAGAAAATGGAACAGGAAATCTGTATTTATAAAGAATTCAAATATCATGTCTCCTTTTCTCCATGTCTCCTCCATATCTCCTATCACAAAATCATTTTAGGATCTGTTGTATATAAATATAGCATATCAATATGATGGGTCTCAAAAGTAATTTTGTGAGAGGGGATAGGAGATCTATATTCATAAAAAAAATCAAATCTCCTATCTCCTTTTCCCCGTATCCCCTCTTACAAAATTTTTTTATAATTCACTGTATATAAATACATTAGGCCCCAAAAGTGATTTTGTGAGAGAAGACATAGGGAGATCATGGAGAAAAGGGGACAGAAAATTTGTGTTGATAAAGAATTCAAATCTCTTATCCCCTTTTCCCTATGTCTCCTCCATGACCCCTCTTACAAAATTATTTTAGAACCCATTGTATATAAATACGATATATAAATACTATGGGTCCCAAAACTGCTTTTATGATAGGGGACATGGAGAAAAGGGGACATAAGATTTGTGTTCATAAAGAATTCAAATCTCCTTATTCCTTTTTTTCTATGTCTCCTCCATGACCCCTCTCACTAAATTATTTTAGAACCCACTATATATAAATACTATAGGTCCCAAAGTGATTTTGTGAGAGGGGACATGAAGAAAAGATAACATGAGATTTGTGTTCATAAAGAATTCAAATCTCTTGTCCCCTTTTTCCTATATTCTCTATCACAAAATCACTTTAGGATCCTTTATATATAAATATAGTGGGTTCCAAAAGTGATTTTATAAGAAGAGACATAAAGGGGATATGGAAAAAAGGGGACAAGAGATCTGTGTTCAGAAATAATTCAAATCTCCTATCCCCTTTTTCCCATGTCTTCTCTATGTCCCATATCACAAAATCACTTTGGGACCCGTTGCATATAAATACGATAGATCCCAAAAGTGATTTTTTAAGAGGAGACATGGAGGGAATAAGGAGAAAAAAGAATATAAGGTATTTGTTCATAAATAATTCAAATCTCATGTCCCCTTTTTCCCATGTCCTTTCTCATAAAATTACTTTGAGAGCTATTCTATATAAATGTATTATATAAATACAGTGGGTCACAAAAGTAATTTTGTAAGAGGGGATATGGAGAAAAGGAGACAGGAGATCTGTATTCATAAAGAATTCAAATCTCATGTCCCCTTTTACCCATGTCCCCTCCATATCCCTTATCACAAACAAACTTTGGGACTTTCTATATATAAATGTAATTTATAAATACGATGGGTATCAAAAGTGATTTTATGAGAGGGATTATAAAGAAAGGGAACATGAGATATGTGTTCATAAAGAATTCAAATATCTTGTTCCTTTTTCCCTGTGTCCCCTCTAACAAAATCATTTTGGAAGTCGTTGTATATAAATATAGTATATAAATACAGTGGGTCCCAAAAATAATTTTGAGAGAGGAGACATGGAGAAAAGTAGATAGGATATATGTGTTTATAAAGAATTCAAATCTCCTGTCCTCTATTCCTCATATCCTCTCTTATAAATTCACTTTGGGACCTATTGTATATAAATACGATATGTCCAAAAAGTGATTTTGTGAAAGGTGACATGGAAAAAAGGGGCCATGAGATCTGTGTTTATAAAGAATTCAAATCTTCTGTCCCCTTTTATCAATGTCCTCTCTTTCAAAATTACTTTAGAACTCGCTGTATATAAATGCAATAAATAAATATAATGGGTCTCAAAAGGTATTTTGTGAGAGGGTACATGAAGAAAAGGGGACATGAAATCTATACTCATAAATAATTCAAATATTATGTCCCATTTTCCCCATGACCCCTCTTACAAAATTACTTTGAAACCCGCTATATATAAATATAATATATAAATACGGTGAGTCCTAAAAGTGATTTTGTGAAAAGAGACAGGAGATTTGTGTTCATAAAGAATTCAAATCTCCTGTCTCCTCCATGTCCCAACTCACAAAATTACTTTGAGACCTGCTGCATATAAATACGATAGGTTTCAAAAGTGATTTTGTGAGAGTAGACATGGAGAAAAGTGGACAGGAGATCTATATTTATAAAAAATTCAAATCTCATGCCATCTTTTCCCTATGTCCTCTATCTCAAAATCACTTTAAAACCTATTGTATATAAATATAGTATATAAATACGGTGCGTTTCAAAAGTAATTTTGTGATGAGAGATCTAGAGGGGAAATAGAGAAAAGGGGATAGGAGATCTATGTTCATAAAGAATTCAAATCTCTCGTCCCCTTTTTCCCATATCCTCTCTTATAAAATTACTTTGAATTTCGTTGTATATAAATATAGCATATAAATATGATTGGTTTAAAAAATAATTTTGTGATAAGGGACATAGAGAAAAGGGGACATGAGATTTGTGTTTTTAAAATTTATAACCATTTAAAATCGATATGATCATTTAAAACTTACTAACCTTTTAATTAAACTATTAATATTTGTTTATTATAAAATTTTAGTTGTCACATATTTTTATGTTATTTATTATTTAAAAAATTAGGATCACTAAATTAGTCAATTGAAAATGAGAAGAATAGAAAGGCAGATGATGGATCTTTTTTTAACAGGGAGATAATTTGAAGTCGATCAAAACCAAAAATAACAAAAAACTCGATGGGACCACTTTGCTTCTCATGATAAGATTTTAGCTCTTGCAATTTAAAGTCCATGAACATCTTAACATTCCATGCTTCACCATGAATGCATGCCTATCCTTTTGTTTATCACAATCACTGCATTAATTAACAAGTTGGTTGACAAGATTCTGAGAATAGTTCAATGAATTAAGGGTTTTTAATGCATTGTTTGTAATGAAAAATAATTGGATTGTCAATTTAAAATGCCAAGCTTTATTTTCCTGAGCAGTTACGAGTATTAATCATGAAGATTAGACTTAATTTTCGGATATTTTCCTAAAATTTGGGTGAGATTATCAATTATCTAAGTATTAATCCTTCTTTTAGTTTTAAATCATTAATTAGTCAAATAATTTATTTGAATCACATGATTAACTAGTTAAAAAAGCATACAATATCTCTTGAAGAGTTTATTAAAGGACTTTTAAAAGAGTTTAAAAGCAACTAGATATTATATATTTCTTATGATAATTAGTAATTAGGAATGAGCTTCATCTTAGTTAATTTCAACATATTGATTAAAATGAACAAAATTAAACAATTTTATTGCTTTCTCTTGAGTTCATGTCAATAAAGTATCACAATGAAGTGAGCAAGTGACCTTGCTGCCGCTGGGTGACTAATGGATATCAGTAACCCATAATTATAAATGCATTATAGGACAAAGCAATTAATTAACTTACAAGTACAAATCCACTTATGGACAAGGTGCATGTGCCAAAACATCATCTATTTTAATGTCGGGGGATTCTAATTAATGCTTTTAACATTTTGAATAAACAAACAAAGGACTCATCAATTAAATATAGATTGATTTTTAATCGAATGAATTCGAGTCATAATCAGCTTTAATTAAGCAGTTAGCCCTTTTCACTGAAATAAACTCTCGTAAATTCCATGTAACCGTTCGTTTGTTGGAATATAAAGGGAATGGCATTCATTTGCCAGCTGTTATGTTTTGATCAATTAGAATGATAATCTATCACATATAGTCTTAATCGGGCAATTCTTATCAAGATATTGTATAAAAATTTATGATTTTTATGTATGGTCAAAATGTGGTGCAACATACTTTTAGTTGTTTTATGTAGTGGTAAGCGAGTTGCATTTTAGACAAGAAAATTAAGATGGTTGAAGGTATATTTTATAAAATAATATTTGCAAATTTTTTTTAAAAATATCAAAATATGTTATAACATTCAATCAAGACCAAGGTTTTGAATATCGTATCGATATCGATATCGGTACCGGATTTGTCTTTAAAATGGTACTGTACCGGTACTGGCCAATACCGATACAGTTTCGGATAATTTTTTATAATTATAAATTAATTTTTTAATTTTATAAAATTTGTAAAAAGTTCTATAAATGTATTATATTATATAATTTTTAATTTAACTTTAAATTTAAAAATGTCAAAATATAAAATTTTTTCTTTTTTAAAATTTTTTTTTATTTTTTTCGGTACCGGCTAGTACAGGCTGGTACAGCCGGTATTTAAATTCGGTACGAAATAGAGTTGTTCCGTTCCATTTTCTGACCGATACGGAACGGAATTTAAAACTTTGATCAAGACCCTAATATTTATAAAATGTTGGGGAAAAAAACATTAAAATTAATTTAAAAAATCTCCAAATCAATATGAAGGGCTTTACTCAAGCTGTTGATGTGGGATAAATCCACTAAAAAAACTTCACATCAATAGCTGCTAATGGAATATCGACAGAATAATGATTTGGAGATTTTAGGATTTTCAAATCAAGATTTAGCGTTTATGTAGATTGTTGATGTGACATAAATCCGTTAAAATTATAACATAACAGCTGCAAATGAAGCTCTAATAAAATTCAACTTCAAAATCTTTCTTTGCAAACGTTACCATCGTTTCTAAATTTTCATACAAATTTCAAATTCTAAAACGTATCTTCAATCAAATTAAGATTTGGGTAATAGAGACACCCTTTAGGGAAAAAGAATGTTTTGACTATTCTGATATGAGAAAAGGTCAAAATGATTAAAACTAGAATCGATTGATGTTGCTATGTTTGGTAAAGTAAGTTAATGATAAGGTCGAATTTGCCCTATGCCACAATTTCTGGCTTTGCACGCCCATCTATCAAGCTGTGATTTGAGTTCATGCATCAAAAAGAACCAACATAAAAAGATCATAGGGTTTCTAAGTCAAGCTGTAGCAGTAACAAGTATAATCATGAAAACCCATTTACCAAACCAATTTAGTATACTTCTTTTTTTTTTTGACCTAAGAACTCCATCACATTTTCCTGAAATGAAAGACAGTGAAAGCAGGAAAAGAGAATTGGCTTTTAAGAACAACAATGGTGGGAAATTTCTATGTTGATCTGGTCCCAGCTTGAACATCATCTGTGGATTTCGGTGAAAAGAAATCTTGCCCTTTACATCTACCATAAAAAAAAAAATCGAGCTCATGCTATATAAAGGGATAGGTGATGTGATTCTAGGACCTGAATTACACAGAAAAAATCACATGGACCAACATGTAATGTAAGAGGAGCCCTAACACACTATATGAGAGTTGCAGTTAATGACACTATAAGGTTTGGTCAATTTTTCGTGGTAATTAGATAGAAAGTGATCGGATACGGGCCATTGATGATTCATGGCATGGACTATCTACCACCATAAATTTTACATTAATTACTGGTTGGCTATTCAATATCAAACCATATTTGTCACTGTTTCACTTTCTAATCCCTGTAAAAACAAGCTTACTAGTTGTTGACAAGAAAAATAAAAGTATCAATACTCCATGTTGATCTACTTGTTTATCTTCTACCATCTTCTTCCTGAAACGTGTCACTCTTGTGCACACATGAGAAGACAGAAAAAAAAGGGTAAATTATATAGGAATTCTTTGTAATTTGACTATTTTTATTTCAGTAGTATTTTTTGTTTAACTATTGTACAATCCTTCTGTCATATTTCAAAATTTTTAATTACTTAAAATGGATTTCTATTGAAATTTTAAATTTAAATATAATATTATTTTAAAATTACAAATGGACGATAAATTGATGAAATATGACAAAAATAATTATTTGATAGTTAAATAATATTATAAAGAAGTAAATAATAGCTTTTAAATTGTAATAATTGAAATGCAAAAGAATTAAACCACAGGAAATCCAGTGTAATTAACCTTGAAATAAATATCCAAAAGAATTGTGGGACAAGGAAGACAAAGAAACGTGAGTCCCATGAATTTTTTGTTTCCTCGTCTTCAAGGTGGCAAAAGACACTTAACTAAAACTGTTACAAAAATACGATATTTGGGTCACATTAAATACATCAGAATTGTATATATTTACATAATCTCAGTTTCAAGATTCGTTAGTTGTTGACAGAAAATCTAGTTGCATAGTAAACCTTGTACTGCAACAGCCAGCAGAGAAACTGAGAAATTGGAATTATAGTTCGAGGGAGTTTTAAAATGAGATTGTGTGATCAAGATTTATTTCAATTATTGTCCTTTTATATAGTTGAAAACCAGTTAAGGAACCTTCTAATCAAGTAAAGACAGAAAATTATGGTAACATTTGCTTAATTAGGTGACATTGATAGACACAAATAGCATGAAGTTCACAAATAATTATGCTAGTTTTAGAAATCTCCCTCGTATATAAAGTGCCTCAAGAGCAAGACATGACATTTGTCATGTCGTGTATGCAAAAGAAAGAGCATGTGATGTGAGGTTTGGATAATCAGAAGCTCACGTACTTATGTCCCAACTAAGGATGAAGGATGAAGAAAATAGTTATTTATGTAAAACACATTATATATATATATATATTATTTATGGGACATCTTTATCAAAATATCAACTATGCGCAAATCAACAAAGAGGCACGAACAGGTTATTTTAATTTAGTAAATTCTCTAACAAAATAAGAAATTCCTATCTTGACACACTTTACATGAAATTTTTGTAGGATTAATTATGTAGTCAGCGGGCATGTTCATCCATAATTATAATCGTGAAACATGATTCAAAATTTTTTATATATATAATGTAATATATTTAAAGATATTTGAATTATTTCATAATTTGTCGGATTTTTTTTTTTCAATTTTGTTTAACTAATCGTTTTCAACTCTTTTTCTTCATCGAAAGACGCATCATCATAAAGAACACATCGATAAGAATTATACTGGAGGTATTATAGTTTTGCAATAATGCTCAGAAACAGTGACTCAAAGTTGGAATCCATCGTATAGAGGACGAAAACCTTTATGGCTAAATTACTCTTCTATAACTAATGCTCTTAAGAACACTTTCTAGTGATATTTCCTGCAACAAGAAGCTGTGTGAAGGAATGAAGGGAAGGACTTTGCTAAACAATAATTGGAGTGAACGTTCAGAAGAACAGAAGCAAGAGCTCTCAGCTATACATGAATTATTGCTCATATATATATATATATATATGTACATGTATGTATATAATTATATAACCCTCTTGTAATAGTCATTAATAATTATCATTAGTGATATTATTCAAAATATCCTATATACTTAAATAAATAATCTAAAAGATAAAAGAACATATAGTTAATATTATCTGATGTCACTTTAAGAGAGCCATCAAATATTCTTGATATAGGACCCAATTAAGAAAGCCACCAATCACGAAACATTTGTAATCGAATAATAGTAATCAAAATATAAAATGATTCAAATGTTAATGTTTCTATATATCTCAAAAAACAACACGATATCTAAAGAACATTTGAATTATTTCACGCTATGCTGGCTACTACATAATTGGCTCCTTCCGACATATGTATAATGTGGGAAAGTCTTGATTGTTATATGAAATTCAGTGTTAAAAAAGGCCAAGATTATGAAAGGATCAAATGTCCTATGGTCACATGGTGTTGTGTATGTAAACATGCACATGAAGGCCCACTTTGTTAGCTCAAAAACAAGCATTTTTCTATTACCTCACTTGAAATCAAACCCCAACTTGGGAACATACATAAGAAGGTGTATGGTCTCCCCCTCCTCTTTTCTCTCTCACTCCCAAGACTAAGATGCTCCTCCTCTTTCTCTAATGCAATTGTCTTCTTCACATCCAACATCGCTGTCTATTGATATTGTACTCTCTCTGTCTCTCTTTTTCTTGTGGTCCTTCACTCCCTTCCTCTTTATAACACTCTTATCATTTTTCTCCATCCTACAGCTTCCCTTCTTCTTCTTCTTCAACTCATCTTTGTTATTTGCCAAGCCACCGTAAAATCCTGCTTATCTTTTGGTTCATTTGCATCATTTCTCGTGGTTTTAGTGAAAAGATGTCTAACAGAAGATCCAGGCAGACAAGTGCTCCGAGGATCACCGATGAACAGATCATCGAGCTTGTCTCCAAGTTACGTCAACTTCTGCCGGAAATTCGAGTCCGACGCTCTGACAAGGTAATTTTTTACTCACCCTTTTGGTAACTCGTGATGAAGTGCACTTGAATGCGGGCTCAAGCCCTTTTTTTCTTGCTCTTGGTCTTTAATGGCGGGCGTGAACAAAGTATTATTAGCAGAAAAAGTTGGAACGGACCCCAAAAAAAAAAAAAAACACATACGAAAATCAAGCAGGGAACTTCGAGGAACATGATGAACAGCGTATTATAGTTATAATCATTGCAGTCTTTAGGCAGTTTGAAATGTGACCAGACGCGAAGTGTAATTTCCATATTTCTTGGGTGTTTCTTATTGACCTCACGTAATTGGACCTAACTCATAATGTCATACGGTAATGGGAAAACAAAAAAAAAAAAAAACCTGGATTCGTATGAACGATGGAGATTTAAGCTAACTAGGTTGGACTTTTGATGCTTGCTTCAGGTTTCAGCTTCCAAAGTCCTACAAGAGACCTGCAAGTACATCAAGGACTTACACAAGGAGGTGGATGACTTGAGCGAGCGATTGTCTCAGCTTCTGGCTACCATCGAGGAAGATAGCCCCGAAGCTGCGATAATCCGGAGCTTGATTGTGTAATTAGTTCCTTAATGGATTTCTATTAGTGTAATCTTCAGTAATTTAACATTATTACTAATGACTAGGTGGGTTTTGATCACTAGATCAAACGGGGTTTAGAGTGTACTTTAAGGTATGGCATGTGGGTAGCCAGTTATATGTAATTTAAGCTGTAGAATAAGAAAAAGGACTTGCACTAGCAAAGACTATTATATATAATATACAAATATGGAGTTACAGTTGGTTTCTGAGATCAGTTTTAGTCATCAAATGGGACCTTTTTTTCATAGTTCGTTGACAAAGATAATAGGTTGTTATTGGCAGAAGGGTTTGATCGCCTTATAAAAAGACTTGAATGTTTCTATATATGTTATATGGAATATTTAAAATATGCCAACGTATTTAATTTAAATTTTTTTACAGTGATTACGAAATATTACCATACCCCAGTCACAAATATTTTTCCCGTGACAGAATTTTGAGGCATAAACCTGCACGACCTGCTAAGAAGAGACAAAACAAACTAAAATACATACATTAATAAGGTGAATAAGGTGGTTTTGTCGTTAACTGAGGATCAAGCGGCACAATGTCAGGATAAAAGACTAAATCCGAGAAATCTTTGGATCTTGTCCTTCATTATTCTATGGTTTGTTCTAACTGACCCCTTGGCGGTGTTTGGTTTATAGGAAAAAAATAATAAATATTCATTCATGTTAGAGTTATAAAATGCTATAAATTTTAAATTGTATTAAAATAATTGATTTTTAATATTTTTTTTATTGAATTCACTAAATGCAAGCCTTGGAGTACAAGGTAGTCAAAGAAAGTTACTTGAGATTCTATATGTCTTCAGGAATTTGCGCAGAACAAGTCAGGAGATATATAGTAACTTAGAACAGTCAAAGTTATTAAACTCAAACTATATAAACTCACAACATTAAAATAATTTCCATTTTAAGCACATCTAACGACAGAGCAATGCCCCTGGTTATCAGTTTAATTGTCTCCTTCTAATTCTGTAAGTAAATAATGTTGCAAATATAGTAAGAGTTTTAAATCCAAAATTTTATTCGATTTTGTAATACTAATTGAAAATATAAAAAATCTGAATTTGATACAAATATAGACATCATCATTTCTTGCCATTAATTCTGTTGACATGAATCATCATATGAACTGGTTTCATCCATGTCAAATAACTTGTAAAACTATATTAAGTAAAGCATTCAATAAACTGAAATTTCAGATTTTTTGACAAACATCCTAAGGGCTTGTTTGGTATTCTTGTGATTTTTTATTTTGGTTTCTTATTTTTAAAAATACAGAAACTAATAAAAATAATACAGAAACTGAAAAAGACAACATACTAATACAGTATAGAAACCCAAAAACATAATACATAAACCAATAAAACTATCATATAAACCAATACACATACACAAAAATAAAAACCTAAAATAAAAATGAGAAGTGATACCAAACGTGCTGTATTTTTTATTTTTTATTTCTAATAATCTGTTTTCTAATTAAAAGTAACGTTTTATGTTTTGAAAATTTCCACTTGTACGTCGGTGTTGATGGATCAATGTTATGTGATACACCAAGTCAAAGAGACTGATAGCGAGTTTCTATCTTAAGGCTATATTTACAATAAATTAACATATTTTCTATTTGACTGATTTTTATAGCTTACATCAGTATAATAAAATGGGACATTATTTCGAATTTAAAATATAATTTACCGGAATTACAACAACTATTATTGTAATTAAAAAATATTATTGAAAATTTTGCTATTTATATGTCACTTTCATTCAATATCAAAAATAAAAACCGTTGAGCGACACAAAATCTTTGCTTCTGTTTTCATAGAATTATACATAAGCTTCTTAAAAAGTCGTTAAACGTATAAAGTTAGTTCTCAAAGTGTCATCAGTTATATAGTCTTATCACAATAACTTTCCAAGATCCAACAACCATAGGAAAAGGTCAGATGAATAGCTCTGAAAATTTTAAAATAAATAAATAAACTTTGGCTTGGAGCTAAATTTCCAATATGATGACTATTGGTTGCATGGGAAGAACCCTATGACTATAAAAATCATCACGTCCACACATAATTTTCCAAGCGACCAAACAACAGAAAAGGACTGCTGCAATCTTGTAACAAAATCCCGTGACTAATTAATACACCGTCCAGAATGGGAAGACAAGTTTGGTCGATTGATAATGACATTGTATCTAAGATGAATTATGGCAGTAAAAAAAGAGGAAGAAGAAGAAGAAAAAGGGGTGGTGGTTACTATGAGTTAATGGAGATTAATGTTTTCCTTTCTTCGTGATAGGAAAAGTGGGGTTCTACCCATGAATCTTTAATTTGAACAATCATGGCCTAAGGTTTCATCTCCTTCACCTATTCTCAAAACAGGGAATTGATATGGACATGCCATCGACTAAACTATCATTTGCTCTCGAAGCATTTCACTAGGTCAAACATAACGAAAAGATAGTAACCGGGCATCTCTGATTACTGATTAACGTCTAATTAATTCAGGTTAATTAAAGTCAAGAGAGGAAAATTAAGGATGGATAATTATTAGGGAATGAATTTCGTTGGTGGTGGTTGAAGTATAAGAGGGAGATTTTGAAATAAATATGGAAGACTAATAACAATGCCCTCTAATCAATTTTCCATTTCCCCTTTTTGGGTTCAAATAGACGAAATTTGTGGCAAAGGTACGTAGATATTTGTCAACCAATTATAGTAAATTATGTATAGTTTAAGTGAAAAGTATGAGAAGTTAAAAATTAAGGGTCGTTTAGTATTATTATTAGTTGTGGTTTTTAATTGTGATTTTTGTGTGTTATCTTCAGTTTTTATACTGTTTTTTTTTTCAATTTTGTACTATATTAGTATATTATTTTTTTCAATTTCTATATTTTTTTATTTAAAAAAACAGAAAACCAAAATTACCAAACATGTGATATTTCTGTATATATTCAATGTATTTAGGGATGGCAAGGGTAGATTCCAACCGTCAGAGGGTTCAAGTTCGAGCTTTAAAAAATTTTCACAAGCTTGAGTTTATACTTTTTTAAATTTCAGACATACTTACCGTATGTTTAGTTAATGGTAATAACTATTCTTAATAATTAAGAATTTTTTATTTAATTAATAAAAAAATTATCGAATAATTATTGTTAAAATTAAATATTCCTAATTTTTTTTAAGAATAAGTAAAAATAATCCCGATAGTCTTTAACTATTAGTATAATCCCCGGATCATGTCCCTCCAGTACACCCAAGCAATGACCCCAACCCGTACCTTGTCCCCTACTAACACTCTCCTCCTTATCTTCTTCAAAACCGCCTTTACCCCACATAGTAATTCAACACTGGTCTTTTCGCTTTCTTTGAGTTGTTCTAGGATTTTTTGGACGATGACCCACATGAAGTTTGCTTGAAACGCAGTGATTGTGCTGATGGCTTGAGCATTTGAGAGTTAGGGTTTGTCGTGCAAGGACAGGACTGGACCGAGAGAAGAGAATTCCTTGAAGGTGTGTTTTGCTCTTAAAAGATTCTTATTAGGTTCAAAATTTCGAGAGACATTGTTGGGTTTGTGTTGCTGTTTCGATATGACAATCGAGATGTAATGGCGGGCGATGGAAAAATGGCGGAGGAGGCGGGGAACGCTGGAGTTCTGATGACGTAGGAGAGAAAGTGAAGCAGTTGGCATTAGGGATAAGGGATTAAAATGTATTAATAACAATAATATTAATAATATTAAAATTAAGAAAAAAAATAATAATAATAATATAATTTAATATAATTAATTATAATAGTAAATAGAAAATTAATAATAATTATAATTAATAATAAGAAGAAAATTAATAATAATAATAATAATAATAATTTAGTTTTTCTTATTTGTTATTCCTTTGTTATTCTAAATTTATATTTTCAAACAAAATACTAGTATAAAAATTCTTTAGTAGTAAATCAAATAAAGTAATACTTATTCAATTCTATTCCTCTTTTTTTCTATTCCTAATGATAACTATTTTATTCTTTATATATTCCAATCTTTAAACTAAACAGGCTTCAATACTTTAAAAATCGTATCAAAATCAAATCATTAAGGGGGAAGGTTTAAATTTTAAAAGTTCAATCAATATTAAATCGTTATACAATCCGTATAAAATTAGTATAAAATAAATTAATAAATTAAAATTAGTATTTGAATTTGATTTGTTTTCTAAGGATTAATCATATTTTCTATTTAACCCATTTATTTATTTATTTAACTAGTCAATTCGCTATTTAACTAACCACTTTTAATATATAATGGTTTATATATATAACTCAACTGGTTTATTAATCAATTTTTAATTAATCAAATTTAACTTTGAAATTATTGGGCATATTCAGAAAGTTTCAGATTGAGCCTATTTAGATTTACATGTTCGAAAAGTTCAACTAATCCAATCTAGAGCTTACATGTATATGTACATCATATAACCCGAACCTGAATTTCAATAAGGTAATGCAAACCTAGTCAGCGCAATACTATGAAAAAATGATACACAAATATAACAAATATAACAATGAGAAAAAAAAAACATAATTTGGATATGTCGCATAGCAGTGGCCGGATAATTAAAAAAAGTAAAATTATAAGGATTTATTTAATAGTTTATTAAATTATAAGAACTTAATTAATAATTTACCAAACATTAAGAATCTAAATGATATTAAATTTAATTAATGAATTATTTTAATAATTAAAATAAATTGTTAATAATTAAAGAAAAGAAATATGTGATTTAATAATGTGTTCTTTTAATAAAATATTAAATTAAACTTTTTTAAAAATTAAATAAATCATACAAATATTTTATTTTTTACAAATTTAATATCTATAATATTACATAAATATGAGAGTAACATAAACATATTATTAA
>JAOXYD010000001.1:16983706-16995381 GCA_028565735.1 Pinacopodium congolense
AGGGTTGGATGAGAATAAGGGTTGGCTCTAATACAACTTTGCCATGGGACCATTACCCTCTCCCCCAAAAATGCCCTCCCTTTATAACTATTATCCATAAATAATCCTTAATTATAAAAGGATTATCTTATTAAACTATAGCAATCTTTTAATAATTTAAGTTAAAATTTAATGAAACCCCTTCTTGTATTAAAAGTAGATAAAAATTTAACGAAAGATAATAAAAAGAATTATGATATGATTATTGTGAATGACATTGGCTAATATAATTACCCTTAATATTAAAGTCACTATTTTAAGTTAAGGCACAATATGATCAATCACAAAGATGAATATTCGAAACTAAGGAGTCAATTAGTACCACTTATATTTTTTTAGTTGTGATTTTTTATTTTTAGTATCTATTTTTAATAAATTCAAAATATTTTTAGTTGAAATTTGTAATAAAAAATTAAAAATAAAAACTTATTGAGTTGAGATTTATTATAAAAAAAACTAAGATAGTTATGATCAACAAATACAAAATATCCAAAATTTTAGATTAGGATATTCTCATTTGTCTTAAAAATATATATTAGTTATTTTTTTATTCAATGTAAATAAATATATTTATATAACATACATGACCATGTTTTATATTTATTGTTTTATATTTATTTTTTACAAATTTATAAATTGTATTTATGAAGAGAAGTGAAGCAAACACATTTATATTTTATGATTAAAAATTTAATAACAAAAAAATTAATAGGAAAAAAATCAAATCAAACAGGCCTAAGCTTTTTGGATTTGGAAAGCTCAAATTGGACCTAACCACAATATCAGCAGAGTGTGGTTGGGCTTCTAACCTCTCTTTGGTTGGTGATTTGTCTCATTCGTACGGTCTTGGTCCTCAAGGCATCTTTGTATCCCATGTTTGTCAATTAGTAAGGTCCAAGGGAGGAGGAATCTCATGAATCTTATCCCCTCTTGTCCTCAGAAAATAAATTATAAACATTCCATGATATAAAAATCTTGGGTTGGTAACTTGGTATATTAAATTAATTAGATAAAAGTTACCGCTAATCAAATTCAATTTAATGAAACAAGTAAACTAAAATACAGCAAAAATCATGAACTATCTAACATAAATTAAGGGATCGGTACCGATTATATTTTTATTATAATTTTTAGTTTTAATTTCTTATTTTTAATTTATGTTTTTAAATATAAATTTGTTTGATTAACAACTAAAAAATAAAAATCTCTTTAGTTAAAATTTATAATAAAAATTAATTTAATAGTGAAACTTAAATACGAAAAACACTTATATAAATTTAAATATATATTAGTCAATATATTATATTAATTTTAAAAATTAAAAAAATTAATTTTAAAAACCTATTTTTAAAAAATGAAAAATACATTATAGTGTTTCTATTTCTATTTTAGTTCTCCCAATTGAAAAAAATCCAAATAAAATGTAACAAACATTTTTCCTTAGTTTATGTGTTAAAAAATAGAATAAAAAACATGCCATAAGATTACTTTGTTATCAAGATATAACAAAGTAAAAAAAAATTACAGATTTAGAAGAAGATTTTATTTATATTAGTTTTTTGTTATTTAAAATTTCTAAAAATATTTGATGAAAATGAAAATTTAAAAATAAGATTTTTTTATTTTTATACAAAATATGTGTAGTTAATAGTAAATATATAACAAAAATTATATCATTATTTTGATGGGGGCTTTAATAATATAAATTTTATATTAAATAATTCGATTAAAAATTAATAAAATGTTTTAATTTCTAATAAAATATTATTAAATATAGTTTAAAATGTATATGACTATTCTGATCAGATTTCAATAATAATTTTATCGAAACAATTGGATAAAATTTAATAAAATTATACACAAAATTTTAATAAAGTTTTTGTTTAATAATTTAAAATAACGAGAATATCGTTTTTCTGACAAAAAAAAAAAGAAAAAGTGAGGATTGTGCCTACTTCTAAAGTATGAAAGAATATGATTATGTACATAATGTGGCTAATGAATAACATGTTATTGGTTTGGCTGTCTGGAACAAAGACAAAGCGAACAAAACATCAGGGGTTGGTCTTCCAATGAAAGATTAAAGTTAAAAAGGCAAAAAGAAATCTAAACCGGAAGATGTCTGGCCGCTTTGGTTTAATTTTGTCTCTTAAGACGTTAGTACACTTCAAAACTTCCCTCTCTGCTCGCTCCTTTTCACGCATGTAACGCACGTTTCCCTTTTCCCCACGTCTCTCTCTGTCTCTCTAGCGCCTTAAATGGCTCTGGGAGCCCTCAAAGACACAATCTTTACCTCTCTTTTTTCACAGTTTCAGTCTTTCTAGAAATGGGTTTTGCCTGTGGAGCTTGGTCTTGATTAGGCAATGCAGTGTGGGAATGGGTGTCTGTTCGAGTGTTTGTTGTTGGTGAGCTGAAACGAGCCTGGAAAATTATAAGTACATTCTTCACTTGATGCTTTTGTTTATGGTATTTTTTATTCAATTCCCATGGCTGCCTGTCAAAGATTCTGAATTTGTTTGATATAATGTTGTCTGAAGTTTGCTCTGTTTTTCGCCTTGCATGTGCAGTTTATGATTTAGGGTCGTCACTGTTATGTTGATTTTGCCGTTCTAGACCGAATTTCCTCGCGTGGGTTCAACTCATTTTGGTTTTTTGTCTTTTGGGACTAGTAGGCTGATGATTAGATTGAAAAAGGGGCGAGCTTTTTTAGTGGATTTTGTAGAGGTCTGACTTGTATTTGGTTTTGCTTTCTGTGATTTTCTTTTTGACATATTTGGGTTGGCTTATCACTGTTGATAGGGACATTTTTGTGTTCCCACTTTGATGGGTGTGGGGTGGCTTTTGAGAATCAAATGGATACTATTTGGGGCGATAAGTTAGCTCTATGAAACGGGAAATTATATAAGCTTAAGGTTCTAAGAAGATGGGTTTAGGACCTGACTCTGTTAACGTGGCTGGTTCGAAACAAGACAAGACAAAAGCAAAAAAGAAGAAAGATGATTCTGCTGAGGTTACTGGATGTTGGATTAAATTTAGGCTAATGACAAGCTGCATTTCTTCAACTACCAAGGACGATGACTCCATAAGTGGCACCAGCACCCAATATGGTATGGTTCCATTTCAGCAGTTCTGTTGAATGGTCTGTCGCATCTTAATATGTTATTTTATGTTTTAGCTTCTAAATTTACTGGATGTCCATTAACTTCCTTCAGTTGGCAAATTGATAATGCATTTTGAATCTCTTTAGTTCTTGGTTGGATTACTTGTGATGCTGTATTGTTACTTTGATATGCTAATTTGATTCTAAGTGGATTAGTTTGTTGTGTAGTGTGTGCTATGATCGGAACTCTTTATCCCAAGTCTTCCAATGGTCGGAGATTGTGATGCTCTTTGGTAGTCTTGTGCCCTTTGCTAAAGCTGATTGGAGGCATCTGTTATTATACATAATGTTAACACGTGGGGCTTTTGGATTTATCATTTTTTACTTTCTTTGGCATATGAATTAGTTGAATAACAGAAACATAACGGTTCAGTTAGTAATTATAGTTTGTTGTGTTGTGTCTGCTGCGATCAAGACTCTTGTCGGAGATTCTGATGCTATTTGATTGTCTAGTGCCCCTTGCTACAGCTGATTGGTGGCTTCTGTTAACATACATAATGTTAACACGTGGGGCTGTCTGATTTATTTATTTATTTTTGCTCTCTTTGGCATATGAATTAGTTGAACAACAGAGACGTAACGGTTCAGTTTAGTAATTATAGTTTGTTAAATCTGGTGTCATTTCTCAACCTTTATACTAATATGTATGGCAACCGATGTGGTATACAAGAGATGAACATTGTTGCATATTCACTGTAAGTGAAGAAGATGCGATGGTTAAAATGGACCATGAACGTAAAAGAAATAAAGCAACTCCCGCCTTTCCTTGTATATTGAATTAATGTATGAATTGCCTTCACGCAAGATACAATGGATGTGATTGCAAACGACAAATTTTTGTTGTTTTGGTATGAGTGAACCCAGTTTCATAGATTTCCCTTTTTCTGCGTGGTAGTATTCAAATCAAATGGTTAGAAATCCAGCCACTAAAAGCATCGATTACGTCTCCTCATTTATGTATTTCCCCTTTACAGGAGTGATTCATGAGAAATATAGTGGTTTTCTGTCATGTATTTATTATCTCTTTGTGGCTGATCCAATTACAAGTAGTGTTGGCATTTTAGGCCGTAAATAGTCCAACAAAGGCAGTATTTGCATTTAAAGCAAAAACAAATGTCTGTGAATGTTATTGTCAATAAACATGCTATTCAGAGTTATATCAGTTGGCATTGTATCTGTACCTTAATTCTTCAAGCTGCAATCATTCCATATATGGCATAGTAACTAAGACTACATTATGCATACTTTTATTCTGTTTTCTTTTGTGTAAATCAGCGGAAAGTAAATCTACAAATGATACCAGCACAGACCAACCTGTTGTTACAGTAGGATCCTCTTCAGCCACCAGCATTGCTGAAAGCACTCCATCAACGCCAAAAACTGGTGACGAACTTAAAATATCCTCTCAACTAAGAAAGTTCTCCTTTAATGCTCTTAAGTCAGCTACAAGGAATTTTAGACCCGAGAGCCTTCTTGGTGAAGGTGGCTTTGGTTGTGTGTTTAAAGGCTGGATAAATGAGAATGGAACTGCTCCTGTCAAACCTGGAACAGGGCTTCCTGTTGCAGTTAAGACACTCAATCATGATGGACTTCAGGGTCATAAAGAATGGCTTGTAAGAGATCTCAGTCTAATTTGTTGCATCTAAAACTTTTTTACTTATATTTTCTGGATGTTAATTACTTCTATTTGTATTACACCTTTTATGTTTGAAGCTTACTGTATAATTATTTTATGTTACATAATAGTATTATTGTGTGTTAACTCCCTAATGCAGGCTGAAGTTAATTATCTGGGCGAACTTCTACATTCCAATCTGGTTAAATTAATTGGTTACTGCATCGAGGATGATCAAAGGCTGCTTGTTTATGAGTTCATGCCTCGAGGAAGCTTAGAGAATCACCTTTTTAGAAGTAAGTGATTGAACTCATCTCGTATAACTGTCTATCCTTCATAAAATTGCAAAGTTACATTGGAGTGTTGGACGAAGAGTCAATTAGATTCAGGCTGCTGTAGTTTTTGCGGTCACTTGAATGGCAAATTAAGAGGTGCAAGTCAATGAGTCTATAAGCTCCTGTAGAAAATAACAAAGCTTTGTTCCTTTCATATTGAGCTGATTTTTGGAGTTTTTTTTCCTTAAGATGGAAACTCCTTTCGATTTAAGAGCCCGAAATGTGAATTTACTTTACACATTTTAAAGCTACTATTGATTTATATGTGCTAGTCTCTGGAGGGACCAAACCTAGGTATAACATATTTTCTAGTCTTCACATGAATCATTGACGAAGAAATTGATCTTCATGAAAATTTTTTTATCTCTCAATATAATTATGAGAGTACTGCATCTTAAGCAGTTAGTGTGAGACTTGAAAACGGTTTTGGCTGAAGCCTGATATTCTACAGGTTACGAAGTAACACCCGAGTTAAGCTCTCCTTTGTTAAAGCGAGTCATATTAGAAGTGATGAAGTCTTGATAGGTGTAAGCTATGGATGAATGTTTAGTTCATGTGTTACTTCAGTGAATTAAGTGATGAAGAGAGATCTTAGCTGTAGACAATTAAACAAAAACCATGTGTTCATGTAGCATTTTAGGGAAAGAGTACTTCATCATGACATGTTCAGAAGATTTCCTTTCTTACGTTATTACCTTCCAAAAGCATTTTGATATCGTTTCAAGGATGATTCTTTTTCACCAATCCATGTTTCACTACTGGTTCTCATTGCACATTTCGGTAACAACTTAAATGGTCCAGGGTCCTTACCTCTCCCGTGGCCCGTCAGAATGAAAATTGCTTATGGTGCTGCAAAGGGCCTTGCCTTTCTTCATGAGGAAGCTCAACGGCCAGTGATATATCGAGATTTTAAAACCTCTAATATCTTGCTAGATTCAGTAAGTGACTATTATATTGGAAGTCTTCTACTTTTATTTGGTGTTGTAGCTTTCCTAAAGCACCCATTGTCTCTGTCCTAGGATTACAACGCCAAGCTTTCTGACTTTGGACTTGCCAAAGATGGTCCGGTGGGAGATAAAACTCATGTATCTACTCGTGTAATGGGAACGTATGGTTATGCTGCCCCTGAGTACGTGATGACAGGTGAAGTGTTTATATCCTGAATGTGATTCTCTTGTTGTTAAGTCTCTATTTTGTTTGTTTGACATTATTATTTTTTGCTTTGAATCGTGATGTCTACCCACACTTGCTTTGGTATGTATCTATGGTTGTGCACCGTATTGAAACGATGAACGCATTTCCAAGCACAGTTAACTTTCTCTGTTAACTTTCTTACAAATTTCTACATGAATGTCTGAAAATCCTAATGCTCTTGTAATAAAGCATATTCTCCAAAAAACTTTTAACCACAGGCTTCTGATGTTCCAGCCTACTATCTAACATTCATCAATTAGAGGGTAACTTAAACTTCATATCCAGTAATTTCCTTTGTTAGTGATAACAATAGCACTATCTTTGGATGATATGTTTTCAACTTTTAAAAAAATTAGTATCTTGCCTATGTTTGTGTGTATTCATACTCGATATACCTTCCAGAAACATTTTCCAATCTCCTGCATGCATTCAAGTGATATGTTATTTTGAGCTTTGAATTAAACTCTTCTAACCTTTTGGCTCAGGGCATCTTACATCAAAAAGTGATGTCTATAGCTTTGGGGTGGTCCTACTTGAAATGTTAACTGGTCGTAGATCCATGGATAAAAACCGACCAATCGGTGAACATAATCTTGTCGAATGGGCTCGTCCGTATCTTGCTGAAAGGCGAAGATTTTATCGACTAATAGATCCTCAGCTTGAAGGACGCTTCTCGATCAAAGGTGCACAGAAGGCAATCCATTTGGCTGCGCATTGTCTGCATCGTGATCCGAAAGCAAGACCTCTAATGAGTGAAGTTGTTGAAGTACTCAAACCGCTGCCACACTACAAAGATATGATTGAAATGACATTAAAAAACATATTAAAATTTAATAAATTTCAATCTTATTATGTGTTCAAAAATTTTCTATGCTAATAACATAAACCACTTAAACCAAATCCAAACTATATGCAATCCTTATACCAAGATTCAACCTAGATGATATGCCAATGGTTATGCCAAATGTTCACAGTCTCAATATAAAGAAATGCAATCAATGACAACTAAAAAAGAGAAGAAAAGGAGGATAGATATAAATTTTATAATGGTTTGACATTAACCTTAATTGTGCATGTCCACTTTCTAACAATAATGTTGAATGTTTCACTAAATCTTAAATAAAAGTATAACTTCTTCTTTGGGTGAAGAGGAACTCTTTACAATCCCAATCTTCTTTTGTAAGGTGAAAAGAAGCCTTTAGCCATTCTTTCCTAAAGCAAAGAGGAACTTATATAACAATTTCTAACCTAGTAAGGTGAAAATACCGTTTACACAAAACAAATACAGCTTTAATGGTTTTTGTTAGGCTTTTATGACACTTAGGGGGATGAACTAAGTTTTAAATCGATTCATCTAAGAAAAAAAAATCAAAATGAAAAGCATTTGGAAGCTAAAACAAAAAATCAAATTTCCAAGACAGTCAACTAAAATGGAATAAGATAAGTGCATAAAAATAAAGAAAAATGGAATTGAGATACACCATATTTATAGTAGTTTAGAGTGGTCTAATTGCCCCTACGCCATTTGTTGCGATGATTGCAATATTTCAACAAAAGAGTACAACGTTAAGTCTTACAATCCTTTTTAAGGCTTAAGGATAACCTTTCACTCAATTCTTTTTCCTTAGGCTAAAGAATAACCTCTCATGCTCATAAGAACAGTTCTAAAAGAGAATATTTCGCTTAGTCTTACTTTGGTGTATAAAAGAGGCTAGCCAAATGAATGCATAATAACAATGCTCAACATGCCTAAGACAAACACATTGCACTAGAGAAACATATAAATAAGGCTCATTAACTTAAAAAAAAAGAAGATACTTCTTGAATGACTCACGAGTAAACTTAACCAAAATACTGCCTGATAATGCTTCTTAATGTTTCTTAATACACTCTTTTCCTTCATTCTTAAAACAAAAATAAAAGACCTTATTTATACACAAACTCAATCAATTTTTTTGTTGTCTTATAGATATAATATGTTATAATGGTTTAATATTTTTACTATCGTGTAATCTAATGAATCCTAAACTTATGTTTCATTTTTGCAACATTTAATCGACCTATAGACAAGATTTGGTCGATTGATTAACTAATGCTTAGTATTCAATCGACTAACCTTTATCCTCCGATCAATCAATAATTCTTATTCAGTCTACCTATGTAAATCAATCATTTCTTTGGCTCAAAAAAATTTAAACTTATTTAAGATAAAAACCTACAACTATAATCCAACAAAACCATATTTTATACCTAAAAACACTTAAATTACCTTTAGATTAAGAATTTTATTTCACACTAATTGACTAACTTAATTTACTCATGCATTCTTATCCAATCAATTCACTTATTAAGAGGATTTTCCATATACAATCATATAAATCACATAAATCTTCAAGATTATGCACCTATATGCATCTTTTAAGATATGTATGAATGAATGAGCATGTATAAGCCTTTTAAATCACCAAAGTAAAATTAAGCAAAACTTACAAAAAAAATACATAAAAAAACCTATATAAAACCAATTTGATTCTTCAAGCTTTGAGTTTTTGTTTATGTTCTTCAATTTCATTTCAAGACTCTTTAAGTAATTATACTTTGACTTCATTTATCATATCTTTCACCACAATTAAAACATGACATTATTAATAAAGTTTGTTTTTTCATTACCAAAAGAAGGTGGAACTTCCCTTAGTTTAACAATCTCCCCCTTTTTGGTGATGACAAAACAATGTAATATTATGGATTAAATAACAATAATAAATATTAACCATAAATCCCATGATCATCACATGTTTGATAAAATCCCCCTAAATGTATCAAAATCAAAGAATAGAAAATTCAAAACAATTGATCATCCAATTTGCAATTTTAAATCCAACAAGATAATTATCATGTCCATCTAATTAAAAAAACAACCTAAACTTTTTCACAATAATACTAAAGTCAAAAACTAACTCCCCTTAAATTTACACATTAAGAATGATATACTCCCCTTTCATAAGACATAATCATAATATCACATAATTCTCTCCCCCTTTTGGAATCACCAAAAAGGCACACAAATAATATGTCTAAGTAAATGAAGAGCTTTAGGCAATTGAATATTATCCTATCATAAGAAGAGAAATATAATACAAAAACCTTCATTTGAAGGATTCAATGGCATATATAAAAGATGTCTGTTACGATGGTTAAGTAATTAAAAATGTGGAGCGCTTTTAACTATTTTACTTTGAAAACCAAAATAAATTTAATTCAAAACCAACGTTGTGAAAGGAAAGTGCACCTATCGAACAAGTAATAAAGTGGAGACTCCGAGTGTCGAACCCATGAGGAAATTGTGATTTGTTAAGTACCAGATTAATTAGATTACAATTATCTGCGAAATTTCCAAATTCAATGATTAAAAAGATGAAAAACTACTAAACTATTCTATTATGCTTCAATCCTTATGATTTTGAATTATAAAATGATTTCTAAATTAATAAAAATTATCAAAATGAGGAATCCAGCTAAAGATGATGTGATTAATGAATTAATTAAGCTTTAAACAATTTTAAAGGCTAGATTAGAGTTCATTCATGAATTTAAGACAAAGCTATCATTAAGACTTGTGCCTTTTCTCCATTAAACTTAGTTTAAAGTTTAGTTATACTTTAAATCTAGTCAATGGGCTTTAATTTAAAGAAGTCGATTTCTAGATTTGTGATTTTAGATCTTTAACTCTCATAAATACTCAAATTTTGATCATTTATTGATTGATTTGTCTTGTTTATTGATTTTTCGAGTAACCTAAGTTGATTTCTCAAGTTTTATGTTATCTTTCACTTTAATCTTAAGTGACCAGCTCAAAATCAAAACTTTAAGACTTTAATAAACAAAATCAAACCTTAATACATGCATTCAAACTCTCTTAAAACGTTAAAACACCAATCTTAAGTTGGAAAATGGATTTAGCTACACATGATCATCAGAGCATAAAAAACATGCATCTTAAGCTATATACTTTAATAGATCGAAAAATACAAGATGAATTAATGAGTTTAAAAGTTACAAAACAGCTTTAGAAAGCTCTTGGACAAGTTTTGAACTCTTTAACATGATCTGGACAACAACATAACTTCAAATTCTACAAGATCCTGCAAGAAAATCAAATAACATTCAAGAATATGAACATAAGGAAATGAACTTTGATTAATTCAAAAAACAGAGAAAATAAAACATTAATATGAGTTTAGAAACACCCTATAGTGGTTTAGAAACAAAGATATATGTTTTAGCAATGTTCTCTAACAATCAAAAACTTAGAAAACACTCTACAACTCAAATTACAAGTGTTTGAAGCTAAAAGACTCAGAAAAAAAATTAAGAGAGAAGTAAGAGCAACTCTCTCTAGATGTAAATCTCATTCCCCTCTATTGATTGCGTGCTATGCTATTTTTCTTATGTTATGTAAGTTATCTAGACTCCCACTTATGATAGAACACAATGGAATTAATTGGAGACATGCCATAACCACCAATTTGGAGATTTAGTGCTAATATTGTTTGACTAATCCTCCAACGACACCCTAGTTTATGCATAACAACACGTTGTAGCCTGCTGTTAATGGTCGAATTGTAACTCTTAACCTTGGGGTTGATCATCCTTAAATGACACCTTGTTCATCCTTAACCTTGAGGCTATAGACCCATGTTATAGGTTGACCAGCGAGTCAAACTTTGATTCTTTTGTACAATTTCTCCAATTTTGATCAACATCCTACAAATTAAACAAATCAATAGATAAAATAACTAATTAAACACATAATTAGGGGCATAATTCATCAATTAATAAATCAAAATGCAATAAAACTGGCCCCTAACAGTGGTCTTTTTTAAGTCATTAAAAGGGTTAATGATAATGCTTATAAGGTAAATATCATTAATTAGTGAATGACTCCCAACGATATGCTTAACTTCTTCTTTTGATCCCCTAATTACCTTGCTTGAACATGTGGATCTTCCTTCCTGTAGCCTGCTTCCTAGTACCTCTAAGATTCCTCTTTGTCTCTACTATTTTGTTCAATTCTTTTTCTTCCAATTAAACACTATTTTTATTTTCTTGATATTCTAGTCCTTTCTCTTCCTCAAGTGACCTTGTATCTAAGGATCCTTCCTATTGACTCTTTCCTTTTCCTCTTTCTTGTCCCCTTCTTGGTCTATATTACTCATTTCCCTTCATTTTCTTCCTTTGACTACTATTTTTTAGTTTTTTGTTTCTTATATATTCTAAAGTAGCAACACTTTGATTGTTACTTAAAGTTGTTTTAATTAGCAATAATTTTAGT
>JAOXYD010000001.1:16995481-17011060 GCA_028565735.1 Pinacopodium congolense
CACTTTCTTACTTAGAAGACTCTATCTTCACTTCTTACATATACCATCCAAACTCGTCTTGAGAATAATTAATACCTAAAATATCATTAAAATCAACTCCTTACCTTGTACCTTGCATCTTCAACACCTAGAATTCCACCTTTCTTCTTAAAGATCCATTTACAATCAATAATCTTCTCATTTTTGGGTAGTTTCACCAGATCCCAAGTACTATTCTTATGGAGAGCTTCCACCTCCTCTTGTATGGTAATTATCCACTTAGCAGAATCATCACAAGAGACAATTTTTGAGCATGTAGAAAGATCACTAGTTCCTTCAATTTTTATGTGTAGTAATACAAGCAAAAGTAACATAATCTGTAAATCTTAGTGGCATTTTTCTCTTTTTGGGGGGTCTATTTCTTGCAGTAGAATGTTCCTCCTCTTTTACTAATTCTTCCACTTTTGTGGAAGTGGGTAGCTGTATTGCGCCTTGTTTGGAATGAACTTATGAAGGAGATACACTCTCAACCTGTTTCCTTGATTTTTGCACATTTAAGTCAAGAGAAATAACACGCTCCTTTCCCAAGTTAAGCATAATAGGCTCATCAAATATAATATTCCTATTAATTACAACTTTAGGTGATTTTAGATAAAGAAGCCAAATTTTATATCCTTTAACACCATATGGATAACCAACAAATATGCCCTTTGTAGATCTAAGTTTAAGCTTTCCATTTTCAATGTGAACATAAGCAGGACAACCAAGCACCCGTAAATTAGAATAATTAGTAGGATGACCAGAACATGCGTCATTTGGATTCTTGCATTCAATTGATGCAGATGGAGAGTGATTTACCAAATAACAAGTTGTAGAAGCTACTTATGCCCAAAAGTCATATGCCAATAACATATACTGAACTTTCTCTAATAAAGTTCTATTTATACGTTCGGTTATACCATTTTGTTTTAAAGTTCCTCTTGCTATGAGATATCTCATAATGCCCTCATTTTTATAAGATTTATTAAACTCACTATTATAGAACTTTAAACCATTATCAATGTGGAGGCGCTTTGTTTTTGTTTTTGTTTTTCCAGTCTATCTCTCTACCAAAGCCTTCTATTGCTTAAAAGTAACAAAGACCTTATTCTTCTATTTCAAAAAATAAACCCATACCATCATAGAGTAGTCATCGATGAAGGTAAGTATGTATCGAGCATCACCTTTGGAAGGAGTATGTGGCAGTCCCCAAAGATCTAAATAAATATTATCTAAAGTACCTTTAGTTGTGAACTCCTATACTAAAATAAATTCTTTTGTGCTTGCCAAAAATACAATATTCACATAACTCTAAATTTGATGCATTTTAACTATCAAAAAGATCCCTTTTGCACAACATAGTCAGGCCTTTCTCACTCATGTTTCCTAGCCTCATATGCCATACTTTTTTCACATCCAAATCTAACATAGAAGAAACTGTAACCAATCCCATAATGTTATATTCTTATAGTAAATGCAATATGCCAATTTTGTTAGCTTTTATCACAATAAGAGCTTCTTTTAGAACTTCTAAAACTCCACTTCCACCAAAATATTTTTAACCATTGTCATCTAAAGTAGATAAAGAAATAAAATTCTTTTTCATATTAGGAACATGTCATACCCTGATTAATGTTATGATCATGCTATTATATAATTTAATTTTAACAGTACCAATACCGACAACCTTGTAAGGATGATCATTGCCTATTAATACAAATCCTTTATCTACAAATGTATAAGAGGAAAACCAATCTTTATTAAGAAAAATATGGAACAAGCAAGTAGAATCCAAAATCCATCCTTGTTTTGATCTGGTACATTTTTAATCACGAAATAAACATCACTATCTTCTACCTTATCCTGTATAATACTGGTTTTAGTGGGCTTCTCAGCTTTCTGACTCTTCTCCTTGTTCTTTTTTTGAAGCTTGAAACACTCAAATTTAATATACCCCTTTATTTTGTAGTAGTTGTAAGTCAAATGACTATTCTTTGAATTTGAATTTGATATTGGTTGACCACTTTTGTTAGGTTCCCTTCCTAAACTCTTTTTTGGTTGAATGTCTTGTGAAGAGTTCCTTGTCAAAAAACTCTTTAGAATAGAAAGATGCTTTCACCTTCTCCAACTTTAAAGATTTATTATTGTAGATTAATGTCTTTCTAAAGTTCTTATATGATTGAAGTAATGAACGATGTAAAACAGGAGCCTGATATTCATTCTTGTACGTAATTTTCATATTCATCAAATTTAAAATAATGGAAGAGAAGTCATCAATATGAGACTTAATTGACGAACCTTCTGCCATTATCAAGGTGTATAAACAATGCTTGACAATCAACTTAGTACTAAGGTTCTTTGTGATATATAAAGACTCTATTTTATCCCATAAATCCTTGGTTGTCTCCTGATTAAGAACTTCACGCAGAACTTCATTAGACAAGAATAACTTAATGGTGGACAAGGCCTCCTCATTAATCTTTACTTTCTTATCTTCTTCTAATGCAGCTGACATCTTATTCTTTTTCAATAATGCCTTATGCAAACCATTTCGCATTAGAATTGCTCACATCTTAACTTGCTACATAGAAAAACTCATGTTACACTCAAATTTGTTAATATCAAATTTTGTTGTCATCATAACGAATCCCAAAGAAAAATATTAACAACCTTCTGATACATGTTTGTAAGGAAGAAATTACAACAAAATAAAATATTTATCTGAGAATATCGAATGTGACAAACAAAATAAAACAAACAGAATAAGACAAATAAAGAACACATAAATTTACCTAGTTCGACATTAGCTTAATCCACGGGCGAAGGGGAGAAGAAAATTCATTAATAACCAAAATGGCGTAATAACAACAGAGAATAATTAGGAACTTAAGTACACCTAATATATTTACCTCTCATAAATGACAAAAGGAAAAGGAAACACTCATAAAAAGGAAAGAAAATGGTATAATTCTCCCACAAAAGTGGCTCACTATAATAAGAAAAATTTTCATATGATGAATAATGAAATTCAAAAGTTTTTATTTATTGGCTACAAAACTTGGATATCAAAAAATATCTAACATGCATATACAATATTTGTTGGTTAAGTATGATCTAATGGCCTAACCTAAATAGAAGAGCCACATAATTTATAAATTATTACATTTATTTAGTGGTAGCTTTATCAATATAAGATTATAAAAAATATAGGTTAATTACACTAAACTCCTTACAATTCATACCTTCATTTCCTTATAATTTGATTTTTGAAAATTACACATCTACTGTACTATTTGTTTACTAATTTAAATTTTTTTTAATGCCATTCTTAATTAGGAAAATCAATGAAAAAGAAGAAAATAAAACCTTTTTAAAAGGAGGACTTAGGTAACTGACAATATCGGTAGTGGTCATGATATGCAATGTTTTTTCGGTTGATATAATATACGATATTATTTATTATATATATGATCATATGTAATATGGTCGTTTATGTACATAGTTTTCTCATGTAATAAGTCTTTTTTAATGTTATTTTATATTTTTTAGTTTTTAATAGAAAATGATGTCAAAAAATTATAGTGTTAAATAAGAAAAAAATGTAAGTAAATAATAATTTCTAAAAAATATAAACTAAATAAAAAGACTTAAACTAAAGAGGCATCTAATGTAATTAGACTAGAAATGTATTATTTAAGAGTGAAAGATATAAAATTTTATTTTAATTTGATTATATTTATAATGTTGTACAATAAATAATTGCATAATAATTTTTGTTAAAATAATTGGAACTTTTTTAAAATTTTGTTAATAATTTTAATATCATAAACTAGTTATTTCAATAATTTAAAATTATAAAATATTATTTCATTTATCCTATTATTTATTATTAAAATGTTGGAACTTCATCATAATTGCTTCCTAAACATCTCATCACATCACGAACCATTTACATTGAATATTTTGAAATTACCGAAAGTACCCCTAACTGTTTACCGTTTGTGACCGAATTTGTAAAAATTAAATAGGGCTACTTTAGTCTATTCTCCTCTATAAAAATGAAACTATCCCTTCTTCCACTGTACACTTTCCATGAATCATTAAACGAATAGCTTTCTCTCCCTCTCACATGGCGATGGAGACAGTTCCTCGCTAGGGTTTCAGCTTACTTGCCGAAGAAGAAATCGAATCAATTTCGAGTTTCATCAATCCGAACTTTTCTCTTTGGTTAGCATTTCTCTGCTCTATCATGAGCTTCAGATAAGTGTCATTCTTCTAAGCTTTGTGTTGAATCGCAGGAAATAGACAGACTTGGTCTCCACGCTTGGAGCTATGGAGTCAGGTATCAGTGTAGTAGTAGTAGTAGAAGAAGAAGAACGAAATAGAGATAGTGATTTTAAATCAAGCATAATCAAAGCCATCGTGCAAGACGACAAACCTCGCCTAACTTCTCTTTCAAACGGAGCCTCTTTTAACGATCGAGCCTCAGTGTCCAAGCTTCTCCGTCTCTGCTGTGAGTTCGACGCCATCAACTGCGCCACATTGCTTGTCAACGGTGATCTTGGCTCGGTGCCACTGGTCAACGAACCGGATGAGTTCGGGAAGACTCCGCTGCACTCGGCGGCCGTGGCTCACGCGGCGCGTTGCGTTGAGATGTTGCTGAAGAAACGAGCGCGCACGGACCTGAGGACTAGAGACGAACGCGGACTACTTCCTCTGGAGTTGGCACTGTCCAGTCTTAGGTAAAGTCCAAACAAAGCAGAGTCCTTGTTTTTGCTTTCCTTTTTTGGAAAATATTGCTTTCTCTCATTCACGAAGCTGTACTTCGTGTATTTTCGATCATTGATTTTAAAGATATAGGTTTTTAAGGCAATGCTGCTTTTTCCATTTCCGGTTCGTTTCTTAATTTTGATTGTGTATGTCTTCCAATAATGTTTCGCGTTTGGCATTTTGCTTTTAATTGCTGGTAACTTCCAGAGTGGGTGTGACTTGGAATCCCGATGACTTCTACATTGAGGATTTGGTCGTTCAACTCAATCAAAAGGTGAAAACTTTTTGTTACACCTTATTTGGTTACTCAGAAAGCAGCGGGTAACTAACTTTATCATGGAAGAGGACTGTTTGATTGGATGATGATGATGTGATGCGTGCAGGATTTGACGACGGTAAAACTTCTTAGCGAGAAGACCAAGGAAATCGACGAGGTGGCCCATGGATGTGCCATGGGAGGGCGTGTAGTGGACTTGGCTATTCTCATAATAGTAGCAGCTGACAGAATAAAGGATTCGTTTTTAGTGTTGCATGATACTGATTCAGGTTCCAAACAGGAGACCACAATTTACAATTGCGTGATTAGGGAGGCGCTGACTCTTGGCCGGACTACGTCGTCTGTCAAAAAGAACTCTTCTCCTTCCATAAGCGAGAGCACCGAGAAAAGGAAGCTCATGCTCCGCGAGATTGAGCTGCTTCAGCTCTTCCATGTCGTTCCTCAAAACGGCAGTATGGACAAGAAGGCAGCATCACCGTTAATCTTGGCGTCACAGGTCAGACATTTTCTTTTTCCTCTAAACTTGTTTTCGAGCTCTCATTAATTCTTCATCCCGGTTTTATTAAGAAGACGACTTTTTTGGCCTACTACTAAACCTACTCTGTAAAAGTGTAAACCATGTAAAGCATGGGACATTTTGGTAAATGCGAGGGGATAAGAAAGTACGACTGTCCGAGGACTTTGGACTCATTTGAGAAGATGTGGGACCACAGCTTATGGACAAAAAGGTGCATAATGATGCTCTCGTCTGAAAAAGGAGTCAGAAGGCGTCGCCTTTGTAAAAACAGTCGTACGATAATGCATCTTGCGCCTCCCTGTCAGAAAACTAAAAAAGCCTCCATGGTTATATTGGCAAATAGTTATTAGTTATCATCGTGCCCACTCCCTATTTTGTCTATCCTTTACTTTGCATGTAATAAAGTCCCGATTTTTCTAGTCTTTATTGATTAGTTATATTTATCTATCATAAAAAATATTTTAAATATTTTCTTATATAATAACTATCAGTAAAAACAGTGATATGAAGATTATGTAGAGTTCTTTTCTCATTTACTCTTCACAAATTACGGTATAAAATTTCTGCTATATATGTATGTATCTCATTAGACATACTTGTTTATTTGTTTCTTATAACTAGCTATATGCTTGCATTTTTTGTCTCATAATATATGCCGAGCTCATTTTGGTCACCCGGGTGCCAAGATGTCACACCAACTTGTATTGCGAAAAGCTTGCAATTAATCAAAAGGAAAGAATATAAAGAAGTTTTGAAAAAGTTTTTCCTTTGCAAGCTGCTTGCTCAATTTGATTGCATATAATTTTCAGATGAGCTCTACTTGTATCATTCAGAAAGTTGGTGTTTTGGATTTATAAGATACATAGAGATATATAATATTTCTTTGAAATATTAGTCTTTGCTTACAAAGTATTATCTTTGTTGTTCTATTTGTTTTGCATTTTTACTGGTCCTCCTTCGTTACCACCTTTATTTACGTTGTATAGCTTTCATTCCCATGGGACTTTGCGAATTCTGTTACTCCTATCATCTCACGTTACCAATTACAAAAGAGCAATTGTAGATGTGACATATCAGTATTGCATGCAAGACGAAGAAGCCTTTTACGTAACAAGCGCATATAATATATTTTAAACTTCTATCGCTGGAAAATTTATAAATTGTTACTAATTCAAAGGGATTTTTTATTTGACAATATGATCTTGTATGACCAGACACATCCAAGAAGCTTGTGTTTTCACATATTACAAGCAACTGTGATCATATTACTCTTTTGAAACCCATGATGAGAGCCTTCTTGGCGTTTTTTTAGGCAGGTGACGAAGCCGTTATGGAGTTGCTTTTGAAGGGTAACACAGACACAAATGACGTTGATGCTGAAGGAAACACTGCTCTTCATTGGTGCCTCAAGACGTCAAAGGGCTCCAATTCTAGGCATATCCCGTCTCTCTCTTTTTATCTCACTCACATGCACCTTCATTGACTAATTATTTCCATATTACAGGATAGTATGGCTGTTGCTTAAGCATGGGGCTCGAGTAAGCCAAAAGAACAAGTTGGGGCTAAATGCAGTTCATATGGCGGCTGCAATTGGTAATAGAGAGGTTCTTCAGGTATTTACTGCTTATTTAGATTCGTTTTTTGCAATATTAATGTTGTTAGCATCTCCTAGAGGCATAATAGATCTGAGTTTATCAACCTTGAGATTTTTTTTCTGACATAAAAAATGGACGACAGGTCCTTCTATTCATAGATCCAGAATGCATCAACTCTAAAACAGAAAGTAAAGAAACCCCACTATTTTTTGCGGTGAAGAATGACTTCAAAGATTGCGTTGAGCTTCTCTTACGTTGGGGAGCAAGCACTGAAGTCTTCAATTTGCGGTTAGAAACAACCGTTCTCTTTTCAAGCTTCATATTTCCTGAACCTGCATATGGTTTCCAATGCTAATTTTCTCTCACAGAAAACAAAGACCCATAGACTTGGCAGAGACTCAAGACATGCGTTTCATTCTAACCTCAAACAAGACTGGCCTATGTAAGATGAAAAACCTAACCCAATCCAAATTATTTGGTAGGAGAAAGAGAAGCTATTGCTACATAATGCATTCAATCTCATGTTCCTTGTTCCCATGTGCAGCAAATTGTGCGCTATCTATTCTTCAGAAACGAATTACTTCATTAAAAGTGGATGAGTTCAACTCATTTAGCTGCGAAGAGATTTTAAGCCCAGGAGACCAGAGCAGTATAGCTAAAAGGTCGCTTTTCAGCTCATTTGATGCCAGTGTGAGGTTGTATAACTTGCATGTTTATGTTCAGTCTTTTTGGTCTCATAATTATCTACCACTTGTGGATAATAGGACATGCTGCAGTTTCAAGGCAGAAACGTGTAAATACTTCAACTCTCCAACTGGCTGTATTAGAGGCACTAACTGCCTGTATGTGCACGATGAAGAGAATCTTCTATGGTCCAAGGCAAAAAGAGGCGTGACTCATTCCTTTTCAAAGAATCTTGAACACAAAGTTTTTGTAGGAGGTCTTCCACCTGGCTTGGATTCGGGTTAGATATCTGTTTCATCGCATGCTTGCTGCATTAATATTTGATATGAACGTTAACCATCTATTGTATCACTTCTCAGAATCTCATCTCAAAAACAAGAATCAGTAATTTGTTTGTCCTTTGAAACAGGTTCACTGCGCAAAATTTTCCATGAGCATTTTGGTTCAGTAGATGAGGCAATAGTAATTGGAACTCAAACGGGAGATAGGGCAGAGTCTCGAGGATTTGGCTTTGTCACCTTTGAAGATAGCTGGTCCGTTTCAGCAGCTGTTGAAGCACAATACATAACTATCATGGGCAAACAAGTTGAAATCAAGAGCATTGTCCCAAAACCCCTCTTCCTATCCGCGTATCAAAAATCATCTTTCCATTTTGAAGAAGAGATTGTGCTACAGGCTGAGACACCTAAGGAGAAAAACACAAAGGAGATCCCCAGTTGGCTGACATGGAGTATTCATACAACCAAAGACAAGCTAGAGTTGCAAGCACCTGGAAAGAATACTAGAAAAGAGACATCTAACTGTAAGAGCCCGGAAGAGGATAAATCGCCTGAACTAAGTTCTTGGGTTGACAAATTGATATCTGGTAAACCAAAGGAGACCCCGGAAGAGGATAAATCGCCTGAACTAAGGTCCTGGGCTGACAAATTGAGATCTGGTCAACCAAAGGCACGTTCTGTTCAGTCTCAAACACACAATCAAGACTTCCCTGCGTGGCTAAAAACTTTGAAGAAGTGGCTCCCTAGCTTCTTACAGCAGGTATCAAAGAGTGAAGGAGATTATGCCCTTTCTTCTCTCAAATCGGATTTCAGGGCTGCTTTTGGGCTTGAACTGGATCATGCCTCTCTTGGCTTCCCAAAACTTAGTGATTTCTTGAAGTCTTGTCCTGACCTATGTCACATGAAGTTTGTACCTAATGGTAGACAAAAACATGCCAACCACATGGTACTTCTCCCCAGCCTTTTAAAGCCTCCTCTGCAACAACCCGAACCCCTTCCAGCCCCCATACACAGCCCGTGCTCTTATGCTACATCATGTAGTAATGATGTCGATGATGATTATGATTACACGAAGAGCTCTGAGGATTTTCCATCTCTTCACATTGAAAGAGATGATTTGACCATGGGAAGCTTTAAGGTATTCCAAATGTTCTCTTGCTCGACTAAAGAGGAAAACTTGGTAACAGAGCATTCAAGATCTTTTCACAACAAAAGAGATGGTTTGACTATGGGTAGCCTTAAGGTATCCCAAAAGTTCTGTTACTCGGGTAAAGAGGAAAACTTGGTAACAGAGCACTCGAGATTTCCTGAATTTTTGAAGCCAGACCCCATCTTCCACGCCCAGCCCTGGCTGGAGGGTGAACGTTTAGAGGGACAAGTAGGGTTGTTCAAAGGGAAGCAAATCAGACCTCTGGAAAGTCATATAGTCCTGGAGGCTCTTGCCAAGAAACAGAATAACACATCGGTCTTCTTTCTTCGTGAATTTGATTTCTATAACGTGAGGAATCCGAGAGTTCTACTATTATTTCAATCATGGCAGCATTATTACTAACGTTACAACCAAATAAATTAATTGAATTTGCTGTTGTCTGCAGAAATACAAAACAAGCGTGGAGGAGAACAAGTGCTTTGGCTGCCTGCAGCGAAGGTTGCGGTGGGCCAACTTTCCATGCCAGCACTTGCTGTGGTGTGACGACTGTAGATCACAAACCCATTGGCGAAGCAGTCCTTATGAGCAAAGATGTGTCATCTGTGATGCCATTGTACAAAACTTGATCCCTTCAGACCTCCATACAAGACCACCCACATTATGGAGTTCCTTAAATTGATACAGAGTATGTGCCAAGTAAGGCCATATCCAATCTTTTTCTCTAAAACATGTAAAGTTTTTGCTTTTAACCATCAAACGTATTTCAATAACTGATTTTCTTCCTCCCTTTTGGTAGGCTGTCCACCCCAAGAACTTCTAAAGGTGACTGAAATTGGCTGGAACCAAAATCTAGGAAGCAACAAAGATATGATAACGAAAAGAAAAGCTTTTCTTGAAGAAAAATAGCATTACCATAAGCAATGTGTTGGCGTGAAAGCCAATGAACAACACTTACATAGTGACAAGACTAGGGGGAAGTGTACAATACTGATAGGCTTTAGAAAAATCATACTTCTGTGGTGAAAATTGAGGCCTGACATTGTTAAGAGTGCTTGCCTTGGGCACACTTTCAACGCTTTTCACCAATTTGCCAATTCCTCTGATTTTCCATAGTATTCAGATAGAAGGTACACGGCTTTGATGTACCAGATTTCTCAGTTGAAGATACAAAAGTTTGCAATCACAAAGTCTCCTTTTTGGATAGGAGTGCTGCGTGAGGATATTAAGATGGCTTATCAACAATCTGATTGCGTGAGGATATTAAGATGGCTTATCAACAATCTGATTGCGTGAGGATATCGTCAAAAGCACTTGCCCTTGGGTGATAGTACCAGCGTAGCCCCTCAGCTCACAAATCAATTGTATGGTGATCCTGCACATTGTGTCTATCATCAGATGAACAGATGGCAATTCACATATCCTTAAAAGGGCTGACGGACGGAACTTTGAGTCCCGGAACGCACTGTTGATTCAGTTCGTTACCATTGCCATCTATCCGAGACTATATCTGCACGCATAAGTTAGAATCTTTAGCAGGATATGATATATATGAATACGTCAACAAATACATGCATTAAATAATAGTAAACTAATCGAGTAAAGGCTACCTCCCAAGAAGTATACCATTATTTAATAAACAAACAAATAATTCGATAAAGGAGATGGTTAAAAGGCATATGTGGAGCAATTTAGAAGTGTTAAGATCAGTACCCACTTCGAAATGCATGAGAAGCTACAGTCTCTCAATAATCCAAAGCAAACTAGAGTGCCTACAGGTGTAAAAGTGAATCGATTAGTAGTACACGCACCTGCAAAAATGACTATGCTTCTACCTTGTTCGAACACTCTTCTTGCCTTTTCCTGGTAAGGAGAAACAAAATAAATTGGCATGTTACAAACATATCCCGCATATAAAGCCCATCAAGTGAAGTAGTCATTTTCTTATCATTCATTCAGTTTTACTTGTACATATATAATGCTTATAATAAAGTGAAAGCTATTTGCTATTTACAACAAGGCCTGGCAGAAAGGAGAAGTCTAATCAGGCGCAGGAGACCACAAGACCAGTGTAATTAGAAGTTAGGAAATTAACAAGGAACAATAATTCCAAAAGCATCAGCGATTTACTAGAATTCGGTTGCCGGCCAAAAAACCATGTTATGAGCTCAACTACAATCACTTACTTGATATGTTGTCTGATCAGTGAGTTAGTCCTCATGTAGGATGCTTCCTTTTGATGCTCCTTAGGCCTACCGTGGCCATCTTTGATTTGTTGAGCCCCCGGTTTCCCTGCATGCCTTGAAGCAGGTTTCCAGCAGGCTTTAATAAGAGATTGACCCAATAGTTCAGCAATGTCTGTTGCCATTGCCTCGACCTTCTTTGCATATGGAAAACTTCCCTCTTTGAACTGATTTGACAACCACAGATATGCAGACAAGACTTGATGCTTACTCTCAAGATCTAAGAGCTCTTCATCATTTTTGGCAGATCCCTTCGGCATCCCCATCGCTACATTAACAGGGATTTTTTGACTGTAAACCGAAGCAAACTTAAGAAGATGGTGCATAGCTTTTGGGTCTCTGATATTGACTGGAGCGAAACAGAAGTAGAAACGATCTTGCAAGGATAGTCCCTGAACCTTCTCCAGCATATTTGCAATCTTCTTTATGTGATCATGTTTACACAAGAAGTATGAACCATCAAGACGGCAATTTTCACTAAACTTTTCTAGCAGCTCTGAGAACGTAACATTAGGTAGTTTCCCAGCAAACAGTTCTACCTGCTCGAAGAAAGGAAACAGACCCACCTTTTTAATTTCATCAAAAGGCTGTTTTAAGCACTCAATCAGGTAAGCCAGATCTTCCTGTTGCAAGGTAGTTGTCAACCCTTCTGGATACCGGCTGCCTCTCCTCCCAGCTCTTCCAGCAATCTGTTTTACCTGTGACGCTGGAACTGGAACATTCTTGTCACCGTTATACTTTGAAAGACTATTAAAAACAACTCTTTTGATATTCAGATTTAACCCCATACCCACAGCATCACTCGCAACCAGCACATCAAACTCGTTATCTTGATCATTAAATAAGCTAGCTTGCTGCCTTCGAGTCTCTGGTGGTAAGGCACCATAAATGACACAGCAGCGATGCTTGGTATATTTCTCAATAGCCATTTTAACCTCAAAGATTTCTCTTCTTGAAAATACAACTATACAGTCCCCAGATCGGACATTACGAAGATCTCCCAACAGGGTTTTTGCTTCAACCACTAGTGGCTTGAATCTATCATAATTCTGTACATACAATTCATCCCCTGTTTCTGAACAGATCCTTCTAACAATATTCAGAACGCTAGGATCGCCACATAAGTGAATCTCATCAGCCTTCAATCCAAGTAATGCTCTTGTCCATGCATAACCTCTATATGGGTCAGCCATCATCTGGATCTCATCAATAACAGCGACATCATATAATTCATCACTTGAGACCATTTCTACAGTGCAAGCAACATGGTTTGAAAAAGGAACATTCTTCTTTTCTTGACCTGTCAGAAGACTACAGTAAACACCAAGAGCATTGACCTTATCAAAAACTTCCATTGCCAGAAGCCTAAGTGGACTGGAATAAATACCCTTTTTTGCTTCCATAAAACGTTGCAATGCATTATAAGTTTTACCACTGTTTGTTGGACCACAATGGTAAATAATCTTACGTTTCATTGCCCGTGCAAAAGGAAACCATGTGTGTGGTTTTGTGAGGTCCGCTGACTCAGTCATACTCTTAAACCGCTTGATCTCATCAGGGAATTCTTCTATGCAAAACTCAACAAATATGGGAAACAGGAATTTAACAGCTTCATCACATGGACCAAGCATAACCAAGTGCACTGCAATCTCTGCAGAACATCTCTTGAAGAAGAACTCACGGAACTTGCTAACAGCAGTAGGGAAAAATGACATTCCAATATAAACTGCAAGAGCCTGATTCACTGCCCATCCTGATTTTCCAAAACAAAAGAAAACTTCCTGCATAGCCTCCCAATCTAATCGCTTCAGATTATCATTCTTTTCAGCATTACGGAGTTCTTCATACAATTCTACAGGGTCACGAAATGCCACATTCACTTTCCCCACGTTTTTCTTCACAAGCTCATCCTTACTATTTTGTTCCCCTTCATCTGTAACTTTCAAATCACTAATACTACCTTCATTGACTTTACAAATCTCACCTTCAACTCTATTCCCAGGAACATCCTCAGGTTCGACACTTTCTACAAAGTCCACACCACTAGTACTATCACCACTACATTCATTAGAAACGCTTTTTCCCTCACCATCTTGGACAGATGAAGAAGATGGTCTCTCATCAACTGACTTAGAAATCCCAACTTCTTTCGGATTCTTCGAGCGAAATTCAGAAGTAAAAAGGTCCACAAATTTGGTTGAGAATTGACGATAAGGCACATAAAAACAATCACAATAATTCTTACTCTCCAATACCCAGTTGTCAAATTGCCTCAAAGAAACGAAATTTTGAGTTCCGACCAAAATCTTGGCTCTAGAAACATTGTTCTTAGAGGCACAGATTCGAAACAGAAAAGCAAGTTGGCCTCTTGCCATCAAGTAACTACTAAGTAAAATGCAAATTTCCAATTCTCTTAAATTACTAAGTAAAATCCGAATACCCAATTCTCTTACAACTAATTATAGCGGAGGCAATCGAATAATACCGGCAAAGAACCAGAAATTGTAAAAAGAAAAGAATTTTTGACAGCAATGAGGTTTCTTTCCGGAGCATACCTTAATTTGAATGTGAACCGCCAGTAACCCTAAAAGACATTCTGGGTTGACGTTAAATTCAGAAGATTTTTTCTCAGGAAAACAAAGCCTCAGTTTCGAGGACGGTCGACACCTCCATTGCATTGGGTCTCGTTACTCGGCTCGCAGAATGGGCCGGTCCTTCCCTAACCGAAACCCTTCAAAAGAAATTTTATTTTCAATATTAGAAATTTTGGGTTTTGGTTTTGGTTTTGAGTTATTATTTTTGGTTAGTTTTTGGTTTTAGTTATTATTTTTAGTTGTTATTTTTGTTTTTTGTTTTTATTTTATGTTGTTGTTTCCTTCTTCTTTTTTTTGAGGTGTATTATTGTGCAATTGTGTGTATTATTTTCACTTGTAAAATATGTTAGAATATATATTAATTTATTTTAACAATAATTTATATTAGAACAAAGTTTTTCATATTTACATGAATAAAATCTTTAATAATGATAAATATTTTTAGTAAAAAATATAAATAATTGAATATTTAAAATGTTTCATAACATTTAACAGTAAATGAAAATTTTTAAGATTTTTTATTAATAAAATCTTTAACAAGGATAAAGATTATATAAATCAAATATCAATAAATGAAATTAAGTTTTTTTTGGTTCAGTTGATAGTAAGTAAAATATTTTCAAAGTGTTGATTGATAAAACTTTAATAATTGTAAACAGTATATAAATAAAGGAGTAATAATTGGAATTTAATATTTGTCATAATATTGTACAGTAAATAAAATAGTTTCAAAAGTGTTATTAATAAAATCTTTAATAAGTACAAAGAATAAATAGATGAAATTATATATTAACCAACAGGAAATTTAAAATTTCATAACATCATATATTAAATAAAATATATTGCATTGGCATATGAATAAAATATATAATAAATTTAAAGTTATATAAATTAAATATATATATAGATAATTGAATTTTAATTTGTTAACATTTTATAGTAAATCAAATAATTTCAGATTTTTATGAATAAAATCTAAATTTATTTTAAAGACTATATAAATAAAATATATATAATTGAAAATTGTTCATAACATCTTATAGTAAATAAAATATATTCAGATTGTTTAGTGATGAGATCATTAACAATTACAAATACTACATAAATAAAAAAATATATAGTTAAGATTAGTACATGTACTCGTTATATTTGTACTATGAAATATATATACATCAAGTTACATAAGAGGATAATAAAGTCAAAAATACATCAAATTACATAAAAATTACAACGATTAATAAGAACTTCCGTGAACATAATTTGTCCACATTTGCACAGCAATGATATCTCAAAATCAGCCTTTTGGGGGGCATTGGAAATTGATATTTCGGATTTGTGACAGTTTCAAAAAGAATTCATATATTATTGGTAGTGCCTTCTGTTGAACCAAGGGAGGTTCTAATCTTGGTTTTGATGATAACAAAACATGCTTAATCACTAATGGTTTGAGTTTATG
>JAOXYD010000001.1:17011160-17021515 GCA_028565735.1 Pinacopodium congolense
GAAAGAATGCTTTATGATTCAGTTAGCTATTATGCATGTGTTATTAGATTCCGCTGCGTAGTTGCATGTGAAATGAAGATGCATATTTAACAACTTAGTAAACGCTTCCGCAATTGGTTATTACAATTGATAAAGATTGTGTGAGCGTGAGAATTGAGTGAGTAGCGCCTTGGTATTCCTTCCCGGGAATATTAGGGCGTTACAGTTAGAATCTAGTGGCAAGAGTTGGCAGGAAGGGTCGGGCTAGAGGATGAATTTGACGACTACGATGGCATAGGTCAATGGCTTGTGTCTTGACAAGGATGGAGACGACGATGTCCCTTTTTGCATTACTTCTCCCCTGTATTCATCGTTTTCCTCTTTTCCTTTCCAAATGAAATTGTTGTTTTGTTCCATTTTTTTTACTGTTAACACAAGCCAACAGAACAACACAACCAAACTTAGTTGTGGGCTTCAGTTTCTGTGTCAAGTAAAATAGCAACAAAAAATTAAAAAAAAATCAGAACCAAACACACCCTAAGTTATAAAATCTAGTTATTTAGACTTTTTTCTTAAAAATTTAATGGTAAGATAATGTCTAAGTCAACTTTAATTTTTCGAATTTAGATATGACCAAAGGGATATATTTTACGAGTAATATTTTATTTATATATTTCATTCTTTTTACGAGAATTTAAAATTAAAGAAAAAAATAAATACACTAAAAATTTTTCATAATCTTTTAAGTATTCAATATAATTTCATATTTTAATTTTTTTTATATTTTAAAATAATCATTTTGATAATATTATTTAATTATCATATAATTCTTCTTCTTAAAATTTTTAATCTTTTTTTTACTTAAAATCACGTAACACAAAATTTTCAAATTTCAATCTAAAATTCAATCTAAAATAATTTCATTTCTAGTTTTAGATTAGGTTTAGGTAAAACTAAAATCCGATACAAAAATGGATTTAAGTCCCAAGTCTTAAACGAAGTCCAATTTAAATTTGGAACTATCAATTTTTTTGGCCTCATACTTAAATCATCGGAGGCCTGTGTTTACCTGGCCCATTCATAGTATCAACACTTTCTAGATTCAAGTGATATATGGCTTGCAATGCATCTCTAACAAGCCTTATGCTTGCCATAGATTTCTGGTATTAACTACAAAGGATTAAAATCATCCAAACCTCCAATGATTTAATAAATTATCCATTAGTTTCTTATAGTTTCAAAACTATTAAATAGAACACTAAATTTTTAAATTACTTTCACCATTAATTCATGTCACATGGTATGTTTACGTGATACCACGTAAACATGCCACGTGCCATTGGACTTATAGTAAATGTAATTTGAAATCTTAAAGATCTATTTGATAATTTATCAAACTATAAAAATGTAATTAATAGTTTATTAAACTTTAAGGAACTAAATGATATTAAACATAATTAATGAATTATTTTAATAATTAAAATAAAAATTTAATAATTAAAGAAATATATTCTGTAAATATTATGTTCTTTTAATAAAGTATTAAATTAAAAAATTTTAAAATCAAATAAATCATACAAATATTTTATTTTTTTCAAATTCAATATCTATGATATTACATAAATATGAGAGTAATACAAACATATTTATTGTACAGATAATAAAATAATAATTACTTTAAATTGATAAATTTTTTAGATTGAAAATAATTTAATTTTGGTATAATTTTATATAATTTAAATTATTTTTTTATACTCAATTATGATTGAATCTAAATAAAATAACCTAAGGTTTATTCAAATTTAAATATGATTTGCATTTTAAATGTAAACATATAATCCAATTTAGGTCTTATTTAACCTATTTTAAATAAGTTATAAATTTAAATATATCTAAACTCCATTTAGGAATTTTTCCAATTTAAGTATTAAAAATCATGTTAGGTTAAATAAGACATATATTTGGTTTAAATATGTTTAAATTTAAGATTAAGATTATATTTAAATTTGAATAAGTTTCAAATTATTTTATTCATATTCAATCATAATTGAGTATTAAAAAATTATTTAAATTATATAAAATTATAATTAAATTAAACTATTTTCAACCCAAAAAATTATAAATTTAAAGTAATTATTACTATATTATTTTTACGATAAATATATTTTTGTTACTCCTACAATATGCAATATCATAAATATTGAATTTGTAAAAAAAATGAGATATTTGTATTTTTTATTTTTCAAATTTTAATTAAATAGTTTATTAAAAAATAAAATATTTACAGTATATTTTTTTAATTATAAAAAATTTTATTTTAATTATTAAAATAATTTATTAATTATCTTTAATATTATTTAAGTTCTTATAGTTTGATAAACTATTAATTAAGTTCTTATAGTTTGATAAACTATCAAATAGACTGCTATAGTTTTAAATTACTTTCACTATTAGTCCAATATCACGTGAACATGTCACGTAAACTAACATTGAAAGTAATTTGATCAGTAGTGTTATATGAATATGCCATGTGGCATTGTAAGACCGATGTAGCAGAGGATTTAATAATGAAAGTAATTTAAAACTTTGATAATATAGTTTTAAAATTATAAAGACTTAATTGGTAGTTTAAAAAATTATCAAAAGTTTGAGTGATTTTAACCCAATTACAAATTACAGACCTGAATTAAAAGTCAAATTGAGAAATTAATTTTGTTCTCTAATTTTGACAGAAAAGTAAGAAGTTGAGCAGTTTCAATGACAAGGATGGAGAAATTCAAGTGGTTCAGTTTGCATTCCTCTATCTATATAGTTCTTTTTCTGCTTGCAGCTTGAAAAGCTTGTTAACTTTGAACAATTTGAAGATCATAGATTGGCATTTACAGGAAAAAAAACATAAGCAAGCTATGTCCTTAGCTCTTCTCTTCTAACACCACAGGCAGCTCCAGATTCTCACTTCCCCTTAGAATCTTTAACAACACCTTATCTCCCACATTATAGTCCTCCAAAATTCTGTCTAATCCTGCTTTGTTTTTAACCTGATGGAGAAGTGATCAAAGTCAAAGAAGCACATTCATAAAACCTTTTATCTGCAAGCAGAGAATGGTCGGATTCTGCTCATGTCGAGGAAAAGAAGAATTTGCAGTTGAAGAAATGAAGATAATTTGAGCGTGAAACAATATAAAGACAAGATTGAGGGATGGCAGCTTAAATTGGTTACTGATAAACAAGGTATAGGAAGCATATGGAGTGGAATAATAGAAGAAAGATCAGTTTTAGAAAAGAAAATCTCACGGGTTTATTGTCGACTCCAACAATAATATCACCAAGAATAATATTTCCAGCAAAACCTCTTGTGGTAGGAAGTATGCCAGCCTTAGCTGCAAGGCTATTTCCAGGGACCTGCTCAGGGCATAACATTAAGAGTTTGTGAATGCTGTAAACTATGAGAAAGCAACAAATCATACAATATCATGGATTGAGAATCATATTTTCGTAAATGATTGATCTGTTTTTGTGGGACTTTAAACAGATACCAGTAGGACAAGAGCTCCATTTCGAACATTAAGCTGATTTGCAACCAGATCAGGAGCAAAGTCTACATTCAAACCGGGGCGGACAACCTGACGAAGGCAAGATTAATCATGAGTTTGGTTTTCAAGGAATTATCTAGTCGGAACAAGCCAGCCGTATGGAGTTCCTAGAAGGACAACGTACTCTGCCGAAGTTGATTAACTGAGGTACAATCTTGACTACTGTTGTAGATGGTATGGCAAATCCTACTCCTGCTGATGTTCCTGAATAGCAGCAAACAAAAATTTATGTTCTTAAACAGAAATGAGTAGCTTTGGACAGATCAACAACAAATTCCATACAAACATGTGAAGTTTACCAAGAATAAAATTTTCTCCACTATATATCTTTGGTTTTTGTACTATAGTCAGTGACTGAAAATGGAGAAGAATCCCAACCTGTCTGAGTAAAAATTGCTGTATTAATCCCAATCAGGTTTCCTTTAGAATCGAGTAAAGGACCTCCACTGTCACATTAAACCACTTGATGTAAATAAACAAGTATAGAACAACAAGGACATACAGGAATGCAACCAGGAGAATCGTAGAAGACATGAAAACAGCTGACAGAAACATAAATTTGAATGTTGGCCATATTGTATCAAGCATTCATTGGAAAAATCAATCAAACCTCAAACTGACCTATTCCCAGGATTGATAGCTGCATCTGTTTGAATTCCACCACCAATTGTAACTCCAGTTTGATTTAAAATGTCTCTGTTCAATCCACTGATAACCCCAACTGTAAGAGTGTGATCAAACCCAAACGGATTTCCAATTGCCAGACACTGCTGTCCAACTTTTAGGAACAAAGATCGGCCCACCTTTATTGGCCTCAACAGATCTCTGGGTGCTTCTACCTGGCATAGTAAAGGTCAAAACCTATGTTACCAAACAGAATAAAATCACCAAGAGAGTATATCCGAAAGATTCAAACTTGATATTCTGATGTTGAACAATCAAATGGAATGAGTCTGGCATGTTTACAACTGAGAACTCATATATGATCTGCCAAGAAAAGATAAACCTTCAACACAGCAAGGTCCTTAGCCCGATCCGCACCAATTAATTTTCCTTCAAAGTTCTTTTGTAGCCTGCAGAAAGCTACAGATTATGAAAAAATTTTGATGCAAAATGTAACACAAATTTTCTGAGTTATCGAAGATACATGTTTTTCACATAACCAGCACAGAGGGAACTGTAAATCTCACCCTTCCGATGCAAGAATATTAACTCTAGCAACAACTTGTCCAGGGCCTGCATTTCTTGAAAGAGCATTACCTATAACTGTATGAAGAAAGAGTAGTTAGCTTCAAATCGACAATTCATTACTTTATTTAACATGTGTACTGCAGAATATTGAATTTTTCATAGAAGTAGCGTAGAATCAAGAAAGGCATAACATTGCTGGACTTGTAGAAAGGTCAAATTCTTCAAAAAAATTCATAAGAAAGCAAAGCATGAGTGATGTTGCAGATTATCTTGAAATGAATACAGGTAACTTGTAGCAAGTCGCTAAAACGCGAGCATTTCATTTTTGTGGTTTTTTGTTCTTTAAAAATACGCCACGTGTTAATTCCGTCAAAAGATTTGTCGAAAAAATTAAGGGAACTACAAAAGTTTCAGGAATGAATGAAATCACAGGAGAAATACCCTTATTCTAATATCTCTTCTATAGCTCTTACCATGATAATTTGTCACAATGTGTCCCTCTTGATCCCAGACCACACCAGATCCATTTCCTTCGGGAATCTGTAGAAAACATGCAATACAGTAACTTTGTACATCCATTTCTGATAGATGACAAAAGAATTAAGAACTAAAGAGATTGTTAATGTACCTCAACAGCGCCAGTTATGTTTAGTTGAGGCCGCAGTGTGACATCAAAAATGTTTACAACAGAGTATGTATTCTTCTCAAACAGTTGTACAATTCTATCCTGTCAGTGATAAGACTATGCATGAAGCTTAGTGTACATCAACTCTTGCCAAAAACAAGGTAATACAGTACAAACCTCATTAGGGAATAGTGGTACAGAAGGAAAAACAGGAGGAGTTACTTCCTCTACTGTTACAGTTGGATCCCCTAATGCCTGAGCTGTATATTCAGCAAAGAGTTAGTAATATTCTCTTAACTGTATATTCAGCAAACAGTTAAGAGAGGAATTATGATTTATCAACTGAATCTGGTGAGTATTATTCAGTATAGATGAGGGTTTCTGCCACTGACATTGAATTCAACGTATGAGCAATCAAAAAGAATGCATCTTTTATCTTTCAAAAGCAAAAAGAATGCATCTTTAAGAAATTTCAAGGTAGTTAACACAAAGAAGAATCGAGCAGACCTGATAAGTACCTTGTCGGAGGATAAAGCAGATACATGAAAACACTTGAAAGCAAAGTCCTGCGACCAGTAATGGCACTACTTCTGCATATTACTTCACACACGTCCCTGCTGCCATCTCTTACAGCCCTGCAACCACCAAAGTCGCAAACCAACATAACCCTTGTCATACCCTTTTCTTTAATCCATTTCTTATCATGAATAGCATTGGAAGCAATCATCCATTATAAAGATTGATCTTTAATCTCGAACCCAGTGACATAAATCAATGCTGATGGTCCATAAATGATAATTAGCTTGCTAAATGATGAGAAAACGATCATGTAAGCCGGTTAAAGGACACAGAAGCAAAGTGAGGAGTTGACCTGAAAGTTGACAGTGTGTGAAGATCATGAGAACAGAGAGGGACAGAGCACACAAGCTGCCGTCGACCCAACAGAAAGGGTCTTTGCAGTAAGACCCCAATCGCCGATTTTTGCACTGACAATGAATGGCATTCCAACATTTGCATTTCTACCAACTAACAACTTCAGAAGAGACTCTGTATTTTTCAAAAAAAAAAAATAAGGAGAAGAGAGGAGTAATAATGATGAAGTAAAATCAATGGTTACAAAGGTTTCGAGTGTAACTGCGAAATGCAAGAGAAAGAAGATAAGGGATGGGGACCGTTGGGTCAGGTTAGCCAACAGAAAGTGAGCAGAATGTCCAATTGGCTTCTTGTTCTTGTATGTGTCCTTTTTTTTTTTAACATAAATACCAAAAAAACATATATTCAGAGAAGTTTACTTACTTTGAAAAAATAATTTTGTTATTTTTATTACTTCATATTAAAAATTATAAAATAAATTTTATTAAGTTGTTTTTGCAATATTATTATTATTTAATAATTTAATAAAAATTCAAAAAAGATTGTTTATTTGTTACTTACTTATCTAGTACTATGTAATTATTATACAATTTTTTGTCGTATTTTGTTAACTTTTCATCCATTTATAGTTTTATTGATTTAATTAAAAATAAATGAAAATTTTGACTGACTATAATATAGAAAATTATATGACAATTATAAAAATTATTAAAAAAAGTTATAATTTTAAAAATACAAGAATAAAAATAAAAATCAAACCATTAAAAATTTCGGTAAATTTAATTCTCATTTAGATTTTAAATTTTAAAATAAATAAAATGACATAAAACTTCTTTTTGAAAAATCAAATAAATAATTAATTCATAAATAAATAATTACAAATTTTAAATCCCAAAACAAAAAACAAAAAAAAAACAAAGGAAGAACCCTTTACACTGTAGACCATCAAGCACTTTCTGCTAAACAAAATAGAGTCAACAGAAAACACAATTCTCTAACGGAAGTTTCAACAAAGTTGTCCAAGAAAAACACCATTGTTCCCAAAGTTTGCAAAACAAACCAACCCTCACATGCTATACTTGATCATTGATCCATCACTTTCATTGAGTATAGGAATTTATAAAGCCTATGTTTATTTGCCAGATCCCCTAACAATTCCTGCAAACCGTCAGCTTAAGGTAAGTTACTGGTCACCTTAATAAAATAAAATAATTTTAATAAAATAATATAATAATAATAATAATAATACTCAATTACTGTATATTATAATTACTGTATATGTCTAATGTGATTATGGTTAGTTAATAGATTTTTTCAAGAGAGATTTTTAATATATCTCTGTGAAGAGCACAGATTGTACGTTGTAATTTTGACTGTAAATCATTAGGTAACGAGGAAATGAATATATACCTGAGATTTACGTCATTAAAGTTGTTGAGCATATAATATCTTTCAGACATCTTTTGAAAATGCTTATGCAAATCTTTTTGATCCATAGAGCAACATTTCATTTCAAAGTATTCATGTTTGTTTTGTCAGTCGATCAATTGGAAATCTCCGATGAATTTTTTGTGAATTGTTCTTAAAAAGGAACTAGTATCGGGAACTTGAATAGCTTGTAGGCACCGGTATTCACCTAAGTTCTGAACCATTCTCTCAGGTTTCCAGTTATCCGTTATGCAAATTCTATTAAGATTTCTCTTAAATAAACATCTGGCCTTGTCTTTTAAAGGACGATCCAGGCACTGAATTCATGTAATTGATCCCGCCATTCTATAGGTGAAACATCATCAAAAGTAAACCACGGTCTTGAAGTAGGACGACTAGCAGGAGCTGCTTGTGGCCTAATTGGTTCGGTCATTGATTCAGCATCTTCAAAATTCTGGTACGATATTTGTATCTTGTGGTACAATCATCAACAATTAGGAGATCTCAATGAGATCTTGAATTTGTTCAGAGCTTTTAGAGTTTTTTATGAACGAACCAGAGTTATGACTTTATAACTCTCAGACACTTAACTATCAAAGCTATCTTGGATAAGTTGAAGAGTTGAGATGAACTCATGGGTTATCATAGATTCTTTCTTCTTTTTCATATCATGAGAAGGTTGAGGCTTTGGTGGAGATGTTGGCGGTATTTTAATCTATAAAAGCTTTTGAGTAACGCTGGCATACGAGGTTGAAGGAATATTGTATAAAGGCGAAGGAACATCCTTTGACTTTTAAGTTTATCTGGAGGGTTTTGTGGATGTTAGAAGAACAGTCTTTCTGAACAAAGGGTATAACATTTGGAAGACTTTGTTGTAGTCAGTAGCTGCAGGATATGTTAGAGTATTGTGAATGGGCTGTATAGCTGGGAATGTATAAGGGTAAGGCTCATATATAGCTCTGGTATGCTCTTTAGCAATGTCTGATTTGATTCTCTTGAGCTCTTCTTTGACCTTATGTAATTCTCTTTCCTTTTTTGAAAAATTAGGCCCATAATATTGTTGGTCAACATGCCTTCTTATATCAGAATCCAGTTGAGCAACTTGCTTGAATTACCTTTGATATAGATCTTGTACTTGCCAAGATATAACATTGACTCTAGAATTTAAGTCTTGTGTCTGCTGAGATAAACCATTAAGTTTTGAATCGATCATTCGAAGAACATAGTTTTGGGAAACTGCATTTTCACTTTGTCAATTCAGCACTTCTTATGCCTGAGAAAGAGAAATAGGATGTTTGTAAGGAGTGTCACATGTTGATCTGGAATAAGATTGAGTAAAGACACCATTTGTCTTGTTTTTTTAAACCTCTAATACTGGAAAATCTTCTTCGTATGATCTCATCATTATGTAAGATATAGGTGCTGAGACATTCTAAAAAACCTTAGAGATCCCTGGTACAGAACATTTTGGTTGGATCTAGTGTTCCTTTCCAACTGCTTTTAGTAGTGCAAACAGATCCCTTTGGCCTCGACTAAGGATTCTTAAGACCAATCCAAGGCCTTGAATCGGGATCATTATCATCTAATTTAAGTTGGGTCTTCTTCTAAGGTTGGCACCTTTTCTTCTCAGACTTCTTTTTTAGAATATAGGCATCATCGTCATTTTCACTGTCAGAATATCCACCAATCCAACAATCACGACCTGAATCACACATAAAAGGATCTATACCCCATATAAAATGTCCATTAATATGACTGACATATATCTCATATCCATTAGGAAAGACAGAATGGATTGGGGTTCTATCAATACCTTATCGATAAGAGAAAGTTAGAGTAACCATCAAAATAAGCCCAGAAGATTTAGGTGGATCTGGCTACTCTTCTCCTGGTCTATTAAAGATAGACTTGACAGTACCATCTTTCAATCTCCGTATGATTGGAGGAGTAATAGTATGGATTCAGTGACAGTGATGGGTATGGAATTCCTTTTCATAATATGTGATCCATTCTACTAGCAGTAGCTTAGCAAGTTGCCCAGGTGGCAACTATCTTGGGATCTGAATGATGGTGGTCTCATCTTGAGATCTATTTGATACTATATATAAGGCATCTCATGTAGAGTTAGGAAAGTTCAGTTCTATAGTATGATTTTGTACTTTATAGATGATCAGATAGCGTAACGTAGCCATGATAGCAGTAGGATCTTACTCAACTCCAACAATTTGGATCTGAACTTTTAATCTAGTAGGTGAAATCGGATCGTCTAGTTTAATGTTGAAATCTTGAGCGTTGGTCATTATGACACTCCCATTGTTGAGAGTGGTCAAAAGAGTACTAATAAGAGCATTTTGGTATTGTGTATACAGCATGCCTAGCAAAGATATCCGATCTGTAGTCGGAATACCTTTTCTTCCATGTAAAGTCAGGATCATGCGAATGACACCAACATAAAGATATGTGTAACCCTGTTCTTGCTATAAAACAATCTGATTAAAAGGAAATTCCAGGGTGACTTACTGCTTTACAAAAGTGGATTTTAAATCGCATTGATCCATTCTAGAACCTTGGATCAATTTTTTAGGCTGAGGTTTATGAGTGGAGATTAAGGAGAGAATACTCTTCGTGATACATCTATTACGGTGGTATAGGCTATAGGAGTTTAA
>JAOXYD010000001.1:17084793-17097064 GCA_028565735.1 Pinacopodium congolense
AATAGTGAAATCTATAGTTATTAATTTTAGTGTATATTAAATAACTTATTGATCATCTATTTAATAACTCACAAATTATGTACATTAAATAAATCACTTAATGATTCAAAATAAAGTGACAACTCAATCCAAATAACTTTTACAACTTCACAGTATCATATCTCCCAACTAATAATCTTTTTAGTAAATTGCAATCGAGCATAACTTTAAAAGATTTAATAACAACATGATTTAATTGTCAGAATGATTGGTTTCATTTGTTTTCTACTTCTTCAACCATATGAAAAATATTTTCCAAATTAAAATTTAGCAGTTTTGTTGTATTTAAAATTATAAATTATAATTATGATTGTAATCTAACTTCTTATTATAACTTTTTGAATTATGTTCACATTATTTATAATTGTATTCATAGATTAAACTTGCATAATAAATAAGTATCATCATAACTCTCGTTATAACTTAACTTGCAATATGCCCTTTGATACTCACCCTTGCTCATTATCATGCATGAATTGGATGGCTAACTCTCTGGAAAAACTCAAGTAGTTGTTTAGTTTAATTTTTTATTTTTATTTTTATTTTTATATTGTTTTCGTGTATTTTTATCAATTTTCTATATTTTTAAATTTTTGTACTATTTTTTATTTCTATACTATATTAGTGTATTAGTTTTTTCGATTTTTGTATCATTTTTCAATTTTTATGTTTTAAAAAATAAAAATAGAAAACTAAATCTTTAATCAAAACTAAACATGTTCTAAGAGATTATTTGGTTAAATTTTTTGTTTTTGTTTTTATTTTTATTTTTATATATTTTATTATTTCTTAATTTTTATATAATACTTGTGTGTTATTTTTTAATTTTATATTATTTTTATTTTTTAATTTTATATTATTTTTCTTTATTAAAAAAACAAAAATAAAAATATTAACAAACATACCCTATAAGGAGTATATTGCTATAAGTTGTAATTTTTATATATTTGTATGAATTTTTATATTTTATCTTTGATTTCTGTGTTATATTAATATATTATCTTTTTATATTTTTATACTTAACAAAATAAAAAATTAAAATTTAAAACACCAACAAGCTTAAAAGAGTTGATTACCGCTTTGGTCGCTAGTCGTATCTGTAATTATTATTTTATGAAATAATATAAAACTCATATATATGTCAAAGGATAATTTAATATGTGTACGAATCTTTCAATCGTTTACAATGGCGGGACCTATGTTTTTCCAGAGTTAAATTATGCTCAAGCAAACGCGTACATCGTTGAAGTTGAAAATCATGGCCGACAAGTGTCGAAATGCAATTTTTACATGCCTACTCAATAAAAAATAGGTTGAAAAGATAGATTGGAGACTATTCATTGCTGAAAAAGTTTTCAATTCTAAATCATTTTGTTTGCTATTATTAAGTGGATCTCACCTAGAGCCTCCACATCTTAAAAGATTGTGATTTGTGACTAGTGGCTTGGGTGATCTTAAAGGAATGATTTTTATTGTTTTTATTTTCATTTTTATTTTTAAGTAAAAATAATAATAATATCATATTTATTTTATTTATATTTAAGCACATGAAAATAAAATTTATAAATTATTAATATTTTTATAAACATATTTTTATATTAAATAATAAATATAATTTATCGAATATTTTTAAAAAATATAAAAATTCAAAATTATTTTGTACAAATTTATTATTATTAAATTAAATAATTTTGAATTAAATAAAATAATTTTGAATTAAATAAAAATTTATTTTTAATTGTAATTATAAAATTTTAATTAAATATTTTTTTAAAAATAAAAAAAATAAGAAATCAAAATCAAAATCAAAAAAATAAACCAAACATTTCTTAAAATTTTGATCCAAGTCCACCAAGGCCCACTATTCATTTCCGTACGCGAACTCTGAACCAGATAGCATTTGTGGTTTCGGTAAATGCTCACATACTCTCAGCCAATTCCAGCCTCAAATTCAATCGTTACCCCACTGCTAGATGATTGCTTCTGTGGGTCCGTCACAACGAATCTCCAGAAAGACTTTTTTTTTTTTTCGATTTTCCCATGTTTTTAATTTGTTCTTCATTTGCATTATCTGTTTTACTATTGTTCTCTTGTCACCTACCCTCCCTATAATTGACAGGCAGCTGTTTTATCACTAATTGAACTGCAATCTCCTCAATTGGGTTTGTTTATCTCCCAATTTCCTCATCTGGGTTGGTTTTATCCTCCCCCCGAACCAAGCTTTAACTTGCTGAGCTCAAACAAGTAAAATGGCTTCTATTGGCGCACATCCTTTTGTCCTTAAAGCCAAACCAGAGGGGACCGTTCTTTTCCATAGCCAAAATCAGTATGGTCCCAGGTTTCCAATTTTCGTGTATAGGCCGAGAAAGTCTGGTGAGTTTGATGTTTCTATTCATGGATTTTCCCGGAGGTTTAAGCCTGTTAAAGCTGCTGACAAGAAAGAGGAGAGTGGTGATATATCAGAAGATGCATTTGAAGCCACCATTGAAAAAAGCAAGAAGGTCCTTGCCATGCAAAGAGAATTGCTTCATCAGGTGATGTATTTGGAGGATTTGTGTTTTTGATTGCAGAATTTGATCTCCTTGTTGCTTGTTAGATGTGGAATTCATTTTATGGGTCCGTGTGTTTCTTATGATTTTGTAACTTTTTGGTGATGTTGGGAATTGGATGTCTATAAGCGCTCTCCTTTAGATGGTTAGCATTTGAATGGTTCTTTTTTGCTTTGTTATGCGTCAATTTGGTTAGACTGAGAGTGAATTCTTGGCAGGTATATTGGATTTAGGTTTAAATGAAATGGTCGTTTCAGGGGAAAAGAGATAAAATGGTCATATCTTCTAACTTATTTGAGTCAAATAATATCCATCTCACTAACTTCTTAGGCCTCAGCACTGAATTTGAATGTTTTTGTGTGTTTTGCAGATAGCTGAAAGAAGGAAATTGGTTACCTCTATAAGTAGTGATGTTACTAACACAGAAGAGGACGAAGTCTCTAATGAGCAGCGTGAGAACTTCTCGGAGCAAGCTTCAACGAGCAGGGATCATATTCCTAAGCAACAAAGTGGAAGCTTTAGTTCAAGCAGTCAGTATTCTTCAACTGCAGATCAGTTATCAGAAGGCACATCTTTGGCTTCTAAAAAGGGTTATGGAGAAGGTGGAAGGGCCCTTGGCGAGAAATTACCTCAAAAAGATGCTATCTATTCCAAGAGTTCTAGCAATTATTTGAATGAAACTAGTACAGATAAAATTCGATCCGATGAGCTACCATCTTTTATATCCACAAAAGTTGCCACTATAAATGTTGAAAAACATGTAGATCAAAGGGAATCAACTTTGTCAGAGATTAATAATGTTGAAAGTGAGATGATTGAGGCAGAACCACCTCCGCCTTTAGCTGGTGCCAATGTTATGAATATTATTTTGGTTGCTGCAGAATGTGCCCCTTGGTCTAAAACAGGTATTTTACGAAATTTATTTCTATGCATCTATAAGCATGCCATTTTCTACATGATTCCAGAACTGAAACGGTTGTCACAGGTGGTCTTGGCGACGTAGCTGGATCTTTACCAAAGGCATTGGCACGACGTGGACATAGGGTTATGGTACTATGATTGCCCCATAATTTATCCTAGCATGTATATCAAAGAGAATTTGTTTCCAAAAAGTTAAGTTCTATAGAAATTAAAGGATTTCCGAGGATATTATCTAATTTTCGTTTGAGGATTTCTGGATGGCTTGCTTTCAATTAGTTTACTCGTTGAAGTACTTAGCTGTCTAATATTGCATCGTTAATGCTATCAAGATTTCATGGTTTTTTTTTTCCCACTTGCATAAAAGCATTATATGGTTGTTCATCATTGATTCCGATCCTTCAGGTTGTGGCACCTCGGTATGGTAATTACACTGAACCTCTGGATAGTGGAGTCCGCAAGATTTACAAGGTGGATGGTCAGGTTGGTGAAAACTGTAGCTTTGGGTTGACTTCCTTACTTTTGGTGATCAATTAATCACATTGCAATTATGATGTAATTCCTCACTTTGCAGGATATTGAAGTAACATACTTCCAAACCTACATTGACGGTGTGGATTTTGTGTTCATTCATTGCCCTATGTTTCAACACATGGGAAGTAATATATATGGTGGAAACCGAATGGTAAGCCTTTACATTCTGTTTCAGTTTAGATTCCTAATATCACATAATATGTTTTGCAAGATTCAGCTGAATTTTTTGCTGAACCACATAATTCATGACCTCAAATGAAATAGTGTGATACAATTTGTTTGTAGAACCTGATGTCAAAAATGAATGTCCAACACCTTGATGTACACCTTGGAGAATCATGTATTTTTTACTGCAATCATCATTGATTTCCTGATTATTTCAATCCACCTTTAACATTAGTCTTATATGTCTATCGAATTATTGTGCAGGACATTTTGAAGCGAATGGTTTTATTTTGCAAAGCAGCTGTTGAGGTACACTTTTATACGTGCATGATTTAGGATATTAACTAAGTACCTATGCTGATGGTTTCTTAAAATGATACTGTATCGGTACCAGTTAATACCGGTACCGTTTCGGATAATTTTTCAAAATTATAAATTAGTTCCTGAATTTTATAAAATTTGCAAAATGCTCTATAAATGTATTATATTGTGTAGTTTTTAACTCAACTTTAAACCCAAAAGGACCAAAATACAAAATTTTTTGTTTTCTTTTAATTTTATTTTTTTCCAGTACCAACCGGTATTTACTTGCGGAACGGTATTTGGCCTTTCCGTTCCGTTTCCGGTCCGGTATGACCGGCCGAAATGGAACGGATCTTAACATTTTGGGTGTGACTTGTCGCCAGATGAATTTCACAGAAACCAGTAGTGTATTTAGGACTATTTCATTTCTTCCTCATGTAATATTAAATTGAAAATTTCAGGTTCCTTGGCATGTTCCATGTGGCGGTGTCTGCTATGGAGATGGAAATTTGGTTTTCATAGCAAATGATTGGCATACTGCTTTGTTGCCAGTATATCTGAAGGCATATTATCGAGACAATGGTCTGATGAAATATACCAGATGCGTCCTTGTAATCCATAATATAGCACACCAGGTTGGGTTTCTCCTTTGCTAGGGTGGACTACATTTTTGTATAGCTAAGCTCTTACTAGTTTCCTAGTCTTTATGCATTGAAACGGAATGCCCTTGGTCTTTTCTATTGAAACTTAAAACCGGTGCAAAAATTTGATTGTATCCAGGGTCGTGGCCCAGTGGATGATTTCTCCTACGTGGATCTGCCGGAGCATTACCTTGATTTTTTCAAATTGTATGACCCTATTGGTGGTGAGCACTTCAATATCTTTGCAGCAGGTTTGAAGGCAGCAGATCGTGTGGTTACTGTTAGTCATGGATATGCTCGGGAGCTTAAAACATCTGAAGGGGGTTGGGGTCTGCACAATATCATAAATGAGAATGACTGGAAACTGAAGGGCATTGTGAATGGAATTGATGTAACAGAGTGGAATCCAAAGTTTGACATTCATCTGACATCAGATGGATACACAAACTACTCATTGGAAACCCTTCAGACTGGCAAGCCTCAATGCAAAGCAGCCTTACAAAAGGAGCTTGGCTTACCCCTCCGTCCAGAGGTTCCTCTAATCAGTTTCATCGGAAGGTTGGATCAACAAAAGGGCGTTGATCTTATAGTTGAGGCAATTCCTTGGATGGTGGGTCAGGACGTGCAATTAGTCATGTTGGGTACAGGCAGGCATGACTTGGAGCAAATGCTTAGGCAGTCTGAAAGCCAATACCATGACAAAATTAGAAGTTGGGTTGGATTTTCTGTAAAAACAGCTCACCGGATAACAGCTGGTGCAGACATTTTGCTTATGCCTTCAAGATTTGAGCCATGTGGGTTAAACCAGCTATATGCTATGATGTATGGTACAATTCCGGTGGTGCATGGTGTTGGTGGACTGCGAGATACCGTTCAACCGTTCAATCCTTACAACGAGGCAGGACTCGGGTGGACATTTAACAGTGCTGAATCAAATAAGCTGATACATGCTTTAGGAAACTGCTTATTGACTTATCGACAGTACAAAAAGAGCTGGGAAGGGCTCCAGAGGAGAGGAATGGAGCAAGACCTCAGCTGGGACCATGCGGCCGAGAAATATGAGGAGGTCCTTGTGGCTGCCAAGTACCAGTGGTGAGTGAATTTGGTGTCTGTAATTTTGATTTCTGCATCCTATCTCAGCTTAGAGCTGTGAAGAAACTGAAGGAGCAGTACATGATGCACATGCACATAAAAAGCTAGCTAAGAAGGATGGTTGTTCTCATAACTAGGATTAAGATAGCTAGCTAACCTATCTGGTATGATGAAATGTTGTAATAGTCTAGTTCAACAGTTCAGAGATTTTGGAATTGATGAACCATGGATGAAGGAAATTTTTGGCAACAACAGATGTTTCAATGCTTTCCACCTCTGTCCAAATGTTGTTATATTCTGGCTTTTTGCATGCTAATGTACATAATCAGACGATTCGATGGCAAAAAGTTTTGAGTGGAAGAATTGGTCTGATGATGACCCTTTCAAAGAGTTGTTAGTTAGATCGAGTTGTTCATTTAATTATGAGATGCAATCGTCACTTAGATCGAGTTTTTCATTTGATTATGAGATGTTAACTACGTAATTTGTAAATTATTGTATGCACATGATACTCTTTTAAGTCATTATTCAAAATGCAGGGTAGCCCTGAAGATCAGTCTTGTAAACTGTTGGCGGAGTTGGTGGTGGGAGGTTCTGAAAAAGAGCCTCCAACCCTTGAAAGTCAGAAATTCAAATTGTGGATGGAACAAATTTTCTAAGATTCCCCTCACTTCTTTGGAAATTCTTGGCCAAGTAATAATGACAAGTGAACCTGCTAATCTTAGTTTAATCGGGATTATTAAAACACATAATTGACGTGTAACTAAAGGCTAGCCGGTACATATTTTATGTCAGCTACTCACATTGCACCAAAGAGTCACATAACAGAAGAGATTATGAACAAGAAAAGTCAATTCAAATCATGTTCTTGCCAACAGACTTCTCTAGATTGTTGCAGACATTGAAAGCACAAGTTGGGAGACTATGCTCAACATGATTGCTCTGCCAAAAGTTCTTATGAATAACAAAAGGGTAGAGCTACATTGAAAAGATGTTATTGTTTTAATATACACAAATAGAAGGTGAAAGTTGCTCTACACAAAACCATCAACTCACTTTACGGAGATTTCATTCTGATGAGATATAATGAATTAATGAAGAGATAAGGCAGTTCTACTTCTCAACTCATTTTGGTTAAGCCTCTCTCACTTCTAAAATCGGTAACCGAAACAAATTTCAGTTTGTGCCAACAGCATCCTTCAGCACAAACAAAACCAAAAACTAGGAACTTCACACTGCAAGACTCAAAGACCAGCCAACTTATACCAATTTGCATTTCCTTAAAGAATACAAATGAGTTGATGAATGATTCAACTCCAAGAATCTATCATCTACCAAATATATAATCACTAATCTCCATCTTGAAAACTAAATATGAAGACAATGACAAGATAAATGTTCCCAAATTGAAACACAGAAATTTTGCATATTTATTTTACGTAAGCACACCAAGCCTAAGGGGAATAGATGACTTCTTAACTATCTGAAAAGATGTAGCTCTGAAACATAGAAATGATACAACAAACCATCGAGGAACAAGCCTAGTTTAGAGTTCTCACTAGCCAGTACTAAAACTGAAACTCAATCAACAGAGTTTAGTAGAAAAGCAAACCTAATAGCTATAGATATGCATGATGCACTTTGAGGAAGCAATGCCCCTCTCGCAGGACCTAGCAAACAGATACTAAATGATCAAAACCAGTAACTTAATCTATAGTTTCCCAGACTATGCAGAATATATTTTTAATTCCTTCATTAAAAACTTGAGACTTCGAGTTCCAGTTCATCTCTCATGGTGAAAACATATTGTGAAATGAGAAATGTCCACTAATTTAGAAGAACTAACCAGAATTTAACCAGAAACAAAGACCAAAATATAAAAGAAAAGAGGAAGGGACATGACAGAAAAAGCAACTTCCCAGTTTCCTGGTAGTAACAGTATTAATCACCTAAATTCTGTCAGTGGTCTAAATTAATACCAAAAATTCATGAAGTTAGACTTTTGTAAACAACAGAAGAACCTGAAATCATCAGGAATAAAAGCGTTGGCAAGCAGATATACAATTCCTAGTTAAAGCTGAAACCGCTAGCTATCTGTATGCCACAATTCTTACCTTGCAATGTCAGACCACTTTGAAGAATAATCATGTGGAATTTGCACTGATACAAGTATGGTCTCTACACCCTAAAGAAAATTAATAAACTGCAAGTAAAGCATGCACATAAAAGCTTAAAAAAATATATAGATAGAGCCTGCAACATGAATATAAACATATAATGCTTAATGATGCTAATAAATTAAAGGATTCTTATATTCTCCACTATAACCAAGCGTATAGATAAACCCCTTACAACTTATTGTCATGAACTTATTTAAGGACAAAGTAGCTTTCCTAGAATGTTGGCTGAGAAGGATTCCTATCCCCCTTATGATTCTATTCCTGTATTGTTATATCGTCTTTATAAAGTTTAGTAACTGCTATGAATCCTACTTCTTGATCTTCTTTGGCTTCTTCATCCCGGGGACTTCCAATCTCCCAACAGAACATCCGCATCGCGCCCGGAAAACAAGCACTGCTCGTCCATTTGCTGGTGCCATCTTCTTGAGTTCAGCCTCCAATTCGCGGTGATGATCACGAGGCAATTCAAATAGACCCCTTTTAACACAATCCTTTACCAGAGTACCGTTAGAATTCTTCACACACTCCTCAGTCTCCAACTGAATATCAAATTCTGCTGCCTTTCTCAGGCCCTTACAATTTGGATTCCCACACTTCCTAGTTGCACACAAAAGTGCTATCCAGGTAGCTATTGCAGAACAAAATACACTAACCCCTATAGATCCATATAGCATCGGATTCCTTACAGCCTCCTCTTTTACCACAAAATGGATGACACCAATAAACTCAACGATGAACTTGGCGTAAGGAAACAATAAGAACCCACAAGCACAAATAACAGCAATCAAGATCACAAGATCAATAACAGCTGATCGAGGTCGGTCGCAGGCCGGAATGTTAGAACAATTAGAACAACTGGTAGTCTTCCTATTCTTATGCACATGATTGTTATTCCTTGATTTCTGACACAGTTCATCGGAATTCACAGAATTTGCCATAACTGATGTCGACTGGTCGATGGAGTTGCAGACCGAGGCCGAGCTATAGAAATAGACCATTTCAAATCGAAACCAGCAAAAGATTGAATCGAACTCAATCTCAATCAGACCCGCCAATCTTAACCAATCCCAGTCACAAAAAAAAAATCAACCCACCGATCTAGACCGAAAACAAGATCTACTGATCTCGTCAAGGGCTGAAAAGATCAAGAATTTGCGTACTCTTGAAGATTAAAAACAATATTTTTGATGCCCAGAAGGAAAAACAATCTAGCTATCAAATAATTCAATCAGAAACCGAACGAGTCCGAAAAAAGAGAGATCTTTGCTCGATCTTCGGATTGGTTCAATCAGATTATATCAGAAGGCCGGCTGAGAAGGAGCCAAGCCAGAGAGCCAGCAGAGAGAAGAAGGAAGATCCATTCAACTGGTTTTCTTCCGTCATTTCCGTTTCTATATATTATAAAGTTTTGGGTTATACTATGTAGATATTTTAATCTACAATAAGTTTTTATTTTAATAATTCTATAGATTAAATAAATATTATAATAATATTTATATGATTTGATTAGTATCATCTTTTAATTATTAATTTTTATGTCAGATATTTTTGTAAAAGGATAACATAGAGATACTGCTTTCCCTTTGTTTTAATATAAGCAATAAATTTCAAATCCAGCATTAATTGCAATAAATTTCAAATCAAGCTTTTTTTTTTTTTTGGAGATATTATATATCGTTTTATAATAATTATAATAATAAGACGTCTTCTTATCTAAGAATCACACAAATAATATATATGTGTATAATATAATATAATATAATATATACATGCTTTTAATATTTGACCAATGTAATTTTATATTTTATGTGATGAATTAGGTGATTGAATAATATATTATCTCGGATGTTTTTCTTTTATAACATATGAAGGTACATCTCATATGAGATTTTCAAGAAATTACCCAACCTTCCTTTTCATATGTAGAAAATTCATGAAGAAAATGTCTGACTATTGTTTTTCTGCGATTATTTTAATTTCTGGATTAACTCAAAATTTTAAGCATGGAAAATGAAAAAAAGAAAATATAAGTTGAGTACTATATTGCTTATAACTACATTTGCTTATAACTACATTTGTATAAATTGATTCAATAAATTGTATAAAAAGATGCTTACATTTACACCTCAATCACTAACTAACCTTTTAAAATTTTTAATATAATGATCAACCTTTTAATAGTTTTTAATTCATTGATCAAGTTTTAAAATTTTTCAACTTAGCCTTAAACTTTTTAACAGGTTATTAGATACATCAATATTTTATTAAGATGTATTATATAATAATTTTTAAGTTTAGTTAACAAACATTTAATTATATGTTAGACTTCCTTTTAAAGAATATTGAAGATTTATATTTAATATTGAAGGAAATAATTTATGAATAAATCTTTTAAATTAAATATAAAATAACTATAAATCATCTCTTATAAAAAATTAGGTTTAAATATTTATTATTAATTTATAACAAAAATAAATATAAAAATTTAGAATATTTATTCATTCAAAAGAATAAAAATTACTCCAATAAAAAAATTAATATATGGTATCGCTATAAGCTCTTAAAAAAAATTTAAATCATGTTTAATATAAAACTTCAAAACTATTAAGTAAAATTTAATCTGTTCATCTTTTTATATAGTAATTATGAAATTACTTATTAGTATTTTAAAAAGATAACATAGATATAATTAGAAAGATCATGTAATTTGTAATGATTAAGAATTTATAATGTATATGACATGACAACAAAGTTATTTTCTAAATTTTAATATATTATTTATTTACAAAATTTAGGTTTTTCATAAATAATATATTTACTTTAGTGAATATGTTTTGTCATAATTAATTGATACTAAATAATTAATGTAAATTTTTATAAACATATGTAAAATAATATTTCCATGGTAAAAAATTAATTTCTTTTTATTTTATATAATAATAAATATAGTTACTTAATAACTTATTATTATTACTATAACATTAATATAATGTTATAAATAGTTAAAGCGGAAGAATTTTAAGAATTAATACAAATAATTATTTCATTACTTAAAATTAAAATTAATTTAATTTAATTTGATCTAATTGTATAAGAAAAGATAATGTTTTAGATTTTTATTTTCATAGATATTAAAAAGGATTAGATTTTTCTTATAATTGATCATGACATCAAAACTATCAAATAAATATAAGAAGTTTCAAAACTATCAAAATGGTGGAGTACAGAAAAGACCTATATTCATCATTTATGCTTATATACTTAGATTTTTATTAGTTCATATAAGACAAATTTATTGAAAATCTAATAAATAATAATTTATTTAAATTTAAGAAATTTATTCAATAGTTTTAAAATTTTAAAGATGTAAATGATAGTTTGAGAAATATATACACATTTTACCATGTTAGATTCTATTAAACGCATTGGCAAAAAATTAAAGAAATTTACCTTTAATCTGTGTAGAAGTTTTAAAAGTTAGTCACTAAATTAAGAATTATACTCCAAAGCGAAAAAGTCTCATAAAGTTGATAATTACATTGAAAACTTTTAAAAATTGGTATACATGTGGACATTCGTATATACACATTTTACCACGTGAACATCCACATATCCAGTTCCTTTAACAGCATTAACGAAAAATTAATAGAATACTTGAGTTAAATGAGCTTTAAAAATTTAGTCACCAATTTAAAAAATTTTAAACATTCAACACTAAAATAGGAACAATCGCAAAAATTTGGTCACTAGCAAATTCATTATCCCATTTATAATTATGTTCAATGTTTACTTTTAAGTAATCAATATTCATATATTGTTATTGTTTAGATCTTACTAAAATCATAATTTT
>JAOXYD010000001.1:17097164-17109614 GCA_028565735.1 Pinacopodium congolense
ATGATAGATGTTCATTTTAATGAGTTGGTACTTAATATGGATAGCATAGATTCTTATTTATCATAACTTGAAGAGCAGCTCATTGTTTTGTCCTTTCCAGAAGGTAGCGACCGCTCAACTGCCCCTAACCTCCCTCATCCTTGCAAAGCTGACCTCGTCTATGGCCCTAGCCCTCCCTGCGTCCTCGATGGCCCGAGCATCCCCCACTGTAAACAAGGAGGCTCTGCCTCTCAAGGCTTCTTGGATCATAGCATTAGGAGACCCTGGAAAGCTAAGGTTCATCCCAAGTGCCTTTGAAGCCGGTTGTGTCGATCCTCTGAAGGATGTCCTCATTTCAGGTGCTAAAAAATGGGCCTCAGCGATGGTTGGATTCTTCCTTGAAAAGCACCTATCCTTCCCTCAAGTCAATTTTTAGGCATTTCGAACCTACAAGAGATTAGGGTTGGAGCAAGTCCTCATTAATGAAGACAATTGCTTCATCTTCAAGTTAAATTCAGAAGATAGTATGGAAAAGATTTTCGAGTTAGGTCCGTGGCACATTTTAAGTTGACCCTTGTTTGTTCAAAAGTGGCGACCAGGGCTTTCCTTAGATAAGTCTCACTTGCAATCCATCCATTTATGGGTGAACTTTCACAAAGTTCCCCTTGAATTCTAGTTAGTTGAAGGAATGAGTCACCTAGCTAGCACTATGGGTCGACCAGTAAGTATGGACATAAATACGGCTACCATTTAACATGTTGGTTTTGCCAGAGTATGCATCGAGGTAGACCTTCGTAAGCCTCTCCCAGATAGTATCAGGTTGAAGAAGCTCAGTGAATCCGGCACCAAGTTTAAAGCGATCATTCTAGTATCCTATGTGTGGGAGTTAGGGAACTAAGATCAAGTTCAAGTTGGAGCCTTCGCCTTTTGTGGAAGTAGCAGGTACCAGTCAAGTAACCCTATCCCCCCTCCCTCTGGAGTGGTTTAAGCTGCACCTCTTGAGGATATCTCTATACCTATTGATGTAGAACCTCAGCCTCTTGCTGCTCCCTCTCCTATAGTAAAAGTCTCTAGCGTTGGTTGCTCCCCTTTCCCTGGCCCAACCCTAATCCCCTCCAAACTTCCGGGCAACTTAGGTGCTGATTCAGATAATATGTCTTCAAGCCTCAACTGTCAGCTAAACTCTTCTCTAAGGGCCTCTCCTTTTTCGATTGCTGAAACCTTGATCTCCAGTGCATCAGCGCCTGCTGGGGTAGGTTTGTAGATTAGTCTCAAAGCTAGTCAGAGAGCTCGAAAGAAGAAAAAGAAAGCAACCCTTTTACTTAATAAAGCCGGTAACTTGGAATTTGAGAGGGCTAAATAGCCTCACCAAGTAGCAAGTACTCAGGGATCGGCTAATTCAGTGGAACTCGTGCTTTATTTTTTTGTTAGAAACTAAAATAAAGCAGGACCATTTTAATCAAGGTTTATGGTTTTTGCCTAAAGATTGGTTGAAGCTGTCTAACCACAGGACACTATTCAATGGTAGAATTATTCTCTCATTCGATCCTTCTATTTTTCAACTCAACAACTGGTCCTATTTGGATTAGTTCATCCACTGTGAATTTGAGGTACCTGTTCTTCATCATGATTTGTTTATTACAATAATTTATGCTATTAACTTGGACTTCCAGCGGAAAAAGCTTTGGTTAGACCTTGCAACGCTTCTTATAGGGCCTTATTCTCCCAGGTTTCTTTCTAGGGACTTCAACTGCACTCTCTCCAGCTTTGAGTGTCTGGGCTCCTCTCTTTTGGTCAACCACTGCAATGACATTATTTCGTTCCTCTAGAAGCATCTAGGGTTAACTGACTTGCGATTATCTGGCCATTTCCTTACATAGACCAACAATCAAGAAGACTCTTGGGTAATCAAGAAAAAATTGGACAGATGTAGGGTAAAATCAGCTTGGTTAGATAGCTTTCCTAATAGTTGGGCAGACTTCTCCAATTCTCTGACATCTGATCACTCTCCCATCCTGACACTTGTTCCCTCAAGTATCCAGAAGTGGAAAGCGTTGTTTAAAATTTTTAATTCTCTCCTAAGTAATCTTGATCTGCCTGATGTCATCTGAAGCTGCCTTCAATTCAGAGTCTTGGGATCCTGCACCTTCCAGTGTGTTCAATTCCTGAAACGCCTTAAGGGTCGCTTGATTTATTTGCAGAGAAGTGAATCTCATCCCTTAGCTGCTAAACAACAATATGCATTGCAAAAGCTTAACCTGAGTTTATCTTATCTTATCCTTAACCCTACTAATTCGGGGGCCAGAGCAAGTGCTAATCAAGCCTTAAGAGAGTATGTTTAAGCTCTATAGAGATTTAATTCCTAGCTTTGTTAGAAATCACGAATTCTTTAACTGCAAGAAGGAGATAGAATCTCAGTCTATTTTCACATATGCATCCAAGCTTGGCGGAACTCCAATAGCATCACTGCTCTTTAGGATTCCTCTAGCAATCTTATTAGTGATCAGGATTCTCTGAAATGACTGACCAAGGGTTATCTTCAACTCACTCTCGGTACAGAGGCTCCTGTTTTCCCTCTCTCTGATGAGTTCAGAGCATGTCTACACAATGTTTTTCCAAAGGATTACAGGCTCATTCTTACAAAAGATGTTTCAGGCAAAGAAATTCGAGATACTCTTTTTGCTATAAATCCTGACAAAACTCTGGGTCCAGATGGCTTTAATACCCGCTTCTATCAACAAAACTAGGATCTTACAAACCCTATGATCATCGGTACTGTTAAGGAGTTCTTTGTTAGTGATTGAATGCTCTATGAGTTAAATAAAACCTTTGTTTGCCCTGTTTCTAAAATTGCTAACCCTTCCTCTTTAAATGACTTTAGACATATTGCTTGTTGCAATATGGTTTATAAAGTGATTGCTAAAATTTTAGCAAACAGACTCAAAGGAATCTTGCAAAAAACGATCAACCCTTATCAAAATACCTATGTGCTGAGAAGGAATATCGGAGACATCATCATGATAGCACAATAGTTATTTAAAAGTTACTCCTTTAACCGTCGGATCAAAAGTTGCGCCTGCAAGATAGATTTCATCAAGGCTTATGACTCGGTCAATTGGAATTTTCTGCTGAATGCCTTGCAAGATATGAACTTCCCCATAAATTCATCCTCTAGATTATAGGCTATATTTCCACTGTCTCTTTCTCATACTTGGTCAATGGTGAACCACCTGGCATTGTGTAAGTGCCCGAAGTCTACGCTAAGGGGATCCTTTGTCTCCTCTCCTTTTTGCTCTTGTCATGGAAGCTTTTAACAAATATGTCCAGTTGTTAATTTCCAAAGGTTCAAATTTTAAGTATCATTTTAGATGCCAACAACTAGGTATTTTTAATCTATCCTTTGTTGACGATTTGCTATTGCTTTCTATTGCTAACTCTTCATTAATTAATTTACTGCTTAATGCTCTTAATCATTTTAAAAGCTTTTCTAGACTGGCTTTTAATCCCTCCAAGAGTGCTTATTTTTTTCTATGGGTTCTTCCATCTCTACTGAGCTTGCAATGTCCTCAAGAGGCATCCTTATATCGCAGTTGCCCTTCAAATATCTTGGGGTTCCCCTTACGATAAAGATGCCTTCTTATTCAAACTACCTCCCCCTTATTGAGGCAGTATTTAGATGTCTCAACAGTTAGTGCAATAAAGTATTATCTTACGGTGGAAGAGTCCAGCTCGCCGTTTCAGTCCTCTATCACCTCCACTCTTACTGGTGTGCCCACTTTGCTCTCCCTAAATCGATCATTAATATAATAGACCAACTGATTCGCAACTTAATCTAGAGCAGCAATGGTAGATACAACCACCCCTTAAGTTTAAGTGGTATGAGGTTTAGCTCCCAAGTAAGCTGAAGGGCTTGGAATTCCTTCAGCCAGAGTCACTACCAAGGCTTATTTAATTAAGAGGCTTTGGAAGCTTTGTGCAGATAAGGAGAATCTATGGGTTAAATAGGTTTATTAAGTTCTTTTAAAGGGCAAAAGCATCTGGTCAGTTAACTTTAGCTCCTCCTGCATCTCCTGGCCTCTCAAACAAGTGTTACTCCTTCAAGATTTTGCTCAAGTCAGTATCAAGCACAAGATTGGTGATGACAAGAGCACTCTTCTCTGGTTTGATTATTGGATTGATCTTGGTCCTCTCCACTGAAGACTTGAATTTCTATTCTTGAGATCTGTCCTTCCATTAAACACCAAAGTGCAACATCTCATTAGAGGCAACCAATGGACTTGGCCAGCATGTTCATTTCAGGAGGGCTAATATTCTGCTTAGCTCCTTGCCCAACCAGGCCCCTAATGCAGCAAATCCGAATGTTGTTCTTTGGCTACCTAACTCTAAAAAAACCTTCTCCATGGCTTCTTATCGGTGCCTGCTCATTGGAATTGTGACTCTGTGAGTCCTTTCCTCTTTATCATCTGGTGTGGGATTTGTCCCTTTCCCCTGCCCATGCTTTCATTCTTTGGCTAGCAACCAAGAATTGACTAAACTCAAAAGGTCGGATCAAATTTCCCATTCCCAACATATTGTGTGAATTGTGTAAGATTTATAATAAAGACCTTAATCACCTTTTCTTCAAGTGTAGACTTTCGACTAGCCTGTGGGAACTCCTTCTTAGCAGTTGTTGTCTATCCTGCCCAATTTTGACTTGGATGGAAATCTTACACTGGACTTCCAAACTGAAGTTTACAAGCATGGGTGAGAATTAGTGTTTTAAATTTCGTTTCATACCGACCAGGAAACGAAACAAAAATAGCATGTACTATATGGGGTTTAGATACCAGTCCATACTAGCTGTTTTGGCCAGTATCTGCAGGAACACGCCGTATCGGGACAAAATAAAAAACTCTTTTCAAAGAAAAAAATTATATTTTGACCTTTTGAGTTTAAATGTTTAATTATTATTTCCTATTACAAATATATTTATGGACTATTTTATAAATTTTATAAAATTTAAAAACTGATTTATAATTTTAAAAAATTATTCAAAATGATACTAATATTGACCAATACTGGTATAGTATTATTTTAAAATCAAATACGATACCGATACCGATAGGATATTCAAAATTTTGGTGACAAGTGCTTGGTTTGACTTACCTTTGGGACCTTAGTCTACACTCTCTAGTCTGAGCGAAATAGAAGACTTAGTGGGAATGATCATGTTACTGCAGAACTTACAGCTAATCGGTTCATTCTTCTTGTTTGTGGAGCAACGGTGGCCATAGGTCTCCTTGCTCTCATTTCTCCTATAATGTTGCACAATTGGTGTCTAGAGAGTTTGTTGTAAGATGTCCCTATAATTCTGGTTGTGTTGTCTTCGATTCTGTCTCTCCCCCTAGTGTAGTTTTTGTGGTTAGTCCCCTCGTTTGGAGGTGTAGTTCTGTTGTAGTGTAGTTTTGTGAACCTTCTCCATATTTAATGCATTCCTTCTTACTTAAAAAAAAAAAAGAACAAGGAAACGAAAACAAAAGAAAGCTTCAAGTGACGTATATAAAATAGGAAAAATAATGACAATACAATAAAATAAATAATAAAATTGCCTACGAATTATATATTTTAAAAAATATATAATATTCAATTCATTTTTAAAATTTAATTACATAATTACAAAATATTTAATAGCTATAAAAATAATTTATTAATAATTTATATATTAATAAATAATTTACTTACATATTATGACTATCTAATTAGTCAATAATATAAAAATAGCTTTTTCAACGGTGACACGTGTCGACCTTGAAGCAGGTCTCCAGCTGTCAAGGAAAAAGCTGTGCCACTCGAAGTCGATTGGACTTTTTGGAAATGAGTGGAGGTTCAAACGTGTCAGTGACTTTTTTAATTTGACCTTTCGGAGTTGGGCCCCTTCTTTCAAATGAATGAATCATTAGTCTGACTTTGCAACATAATCTGACGTGGCAAGGCAGGTGATTCCATTGAAAGTTGTCCAGGGATCACGTGAGGTTCAGACCACGTGGAAATACTTCACGTGAACTTATAATATTTTATTTTTCATTGTTTTTCTTTTAGTGAATTATTTTTCAATTATGAAACCTATTAATTTTAACAAATAAAATGTGAATAAAAAATCCAATTATATTAAATATATTAAAATTTTAAATATACTTAATTTTAATTTTAAAATTTTAAATTTAGCTGAATATTTTTTTATAAAAATATATTGTTTAATTTAATTGGTTATATATATAAACTCACTTGATATAGTTATTATAATTTAAAATTTGATTAATAACTCAGAGTATAAAAATTAAAACCTTTAAATTAAATATATATTCATCTAACAAATTTAAGTTTAAAACATATAATTTTAAAGAAAATATTAAGAAATTTTTGATGCAACAAAATACAAAGCATAAAAAGCTATAGTATAAATTAAATTAGAAAAAGAAATATAAACTTTAAATATAAGAGACCCACCATCTCAAATTTCAGCCACAAAATGAGGAATAGGCAAAGTTAAATAAGTGAAATATATGATAAAATAATTGACGATTTTATTTTTCAATAAATAATAAAAACATTGAACAAAAAGAACTTAAAAAAACAAAAAGAAAGGAAATCTTTGTTTCATGGCCACAAAGAGAACTTGTGGCTCAAAATCTCTCTTTATTTGCTGACGTGTCACCCCGCCTACCGGATCTAAAACACAACAGCAAGAACACAGCGTGTCACTCAGATCTCTGTCTGCAACACTTCCCATCTCTCTGGAGGATAACGTTGTTGTTTTTTTGTGTTTTTTGTTTATTTTTCTGTGATAACCCAGATGCCAAATTAGGTTTTAAAAAAGGGGAAAATATAGAGAGAGAGAGAGCGGAGTGAGCAGAAATGACGGAGCCAAAAGACCCGGCAATCAAGCTATTTGGAAAGACGATTCCTTTGCCGGATATTTCTCAGGTACTCGCCGCCACAACCACTGCTTCTACTTCTACTTGTGGCGGTGACAGTCAAGATCATGGTTGTCCATCTTGTGCCGACTCTTCTCCTGATGAAAGCTCCACAAAAGGAGATGGCGCAGAGAGAGGAACTGATGAAAAGGTAGAGTCTTTATTGGTTGTTTTGAAAATTTGAGGGAAACCCATTTTAAATTGGGTGAGAAAAGTAATGGGTTTGTGCTTAATTTTGGGAAACATTTGAAGCTAAAGAGGTTTTTTTTCTGGTTGCTTTCTGGTTTGAGTGTGCGGCATAGTTCGTGGTTGAATATTTTGATTTTGTGTACTATTTACGACACGATTGATTCTATGGCAGCCTTTTTTTTAAAGTAAAGTTTGATTGTTTTGAGGTTAATAATTAAGCAATCATCTAGGCTGTTCATAGTAAAATCATAATCGATGTGTTTTCTTATCTGGGGGTTCATTCTTTTCACTAGAAGCTGGAAATTGGATACTGTGATACTGGATCTTATTTTAGGCTGTACCTGATTCTCTGTCTTTGCGATCCATTCTTTTTGCTATTGTTTCTAATTTGACTGTGGGACTTTTTGATAGTCATTTTCCTTGCTTAACTGCCTGAGCATAGAAATTCGTATGTTGTAGTAATAAGGAACTTATTCATAATGTTTTGATGCCATTCTCCCTGCTTATTGCTATCTGATTCACTCCCTCGCAAAGGCTCCGATTGTGATCGGCATGCTTTTCTAGTTGGAGGGATCATCTTAAAATATTTTGCTTAGAGTCCACACTCTGATCTGCTTGGTTAGACAAAAGTTGTTAGTAAGCAATCACTTTGTTTGTGAGATAACCACGAATCCTGCAATTATGATAATTTATGTATGTAATCTCTAGAAGGATCTTAAACTTTTGAACTGGAATGCTTTAACCTTGAGATCCCAAAATGTGAAACTGAAATGAGAGTATGTCGGCTGCATAAATGAGAAAGAGGGCTAACATGAGATGTAGTTTACTCATTCGAGAATAAAATTGAATTGAATTCCTTCATCTAGAAGAGAGATAAGAGAGATCTGAATTCAATAGTACTTATTGACCATTACTTCTTTGTCTTTCAGAATTCAATGTTCAAACATGCTGCCTCACTTGGTGTAAATTTCATTTTTTATAGTTTTTTCTATTCATGGCACTAATTTTTGTATGGACGTTGTATAACATACAAATAATTGGCGTCTGCACATTGTCATAAATTGACATATTGATTGATTCAGGATGCATTATGCGAGAAAACATCAGCGTCTAAACAAGAAGATGGAGCCCTACCTGAGAATCTGAAAGAGTCATCAAGTCCTGATGGAGCTTCAGGAACAAATGTAAACCCTAGAACACCCACTGTTGAAAAGGAAAGAATTACATCGAAAACGTCAAACACTGAGGAAGAACAGAGTGACACGATTAATTCTCAAGAAAAGACCCCAAAGAAGCCAGACAAGATCCTCCCTTGCCCCCGCTGTGATAGCATGGACACCAAGTTCTGTTACTATAACAATTACAATGTGAATCAACCACGTCATTTCTGCAAGCATTGCCAGAGATATTGGACTGCTGGAGGGACGATGAGAAATGTACCTGTAGGTGCCGGTCGCCGCAAGAACAAGAACTCAGCTTCCAATTACCGTCATATAACTGTCACTGAAGCTCTCCAGAATATGCAGACTGACGTTCCAAATGGAGTTCACCATCCTGTATTGAAGACCAATGGTACAGTCCTTGCCTTTGGCTCAGACACACCTCTCCATGAATCAATGGCTTCTGTACTAAATCTTGCCGATAAAACAATGTGGAGTTGCACCAGGAATGGTTTTCATAAACCTGAAACATTAAGAATTCCAGGTAGAGATAATGGCGACGATCATTCTAATAGAACTTCAAATTCGCTCGAGGCAGGGAAAAGTGTGTCGCCGGAGTCAGTGATTGGGAGTTCTAAAGGATTTCCACCTCAGGTACCTTCTTACCCAAGTGCTCCCTGGCCTTATCCCTGGAATGCCGCTCAGTGGAGTTCCCCTTTAGCCTCACCTGCCTATTGCCGTCCCGGACTTCCCATGCCATTCTATCCTGCAGCTGCTTATTGGGGTTGTTCAGTACCTGGTGCTTGGAGCATGCCTTGGCTTCCTCATCCATCTTCACCAAATCAAGCTGGCCTGAGCTCTGGCCCTAGCTCTCCAACATTGGGGAAACATTCAAGAGATGAGAACATGCTCAAATCAAACAATTCTGGAGAAGATGAGCCAGCAAGAAAGAAAAATGGTGAACGGTGTCTTTGGATCCCGAAAACATTGAGGATTGATGACCCGGATGATGCTGCAAAAAGCTCGATATGGACGACGCTTGGGATTAAGAATGAAAAGGCAAATTCTATTGGTGGTAAAGGGCTTTTTAATGCTTTCCAATCGAAGGGTAATGAAAAGAATGACAGCTCTGAAACTTCATCAGTCTTGCAAGCCAATCCTGCGGCATTGTCTAGATCACTCCAATTCCACGAGACGACCTCGTAAATGAGTAGCTTACAAACAGATTATTGGATTCTGAGGTCAGTTGTATCAGGTCCCCTTGCAGTAAACCCGAAAGGAATGCAGCAATGGAGATCATGCCGTAGATTTGGCAGAAATTGCCATTAACTATTTATCCCCTCTCTGTTTTGTTTATTTCATTCCGTGCAGATATTTTTGGTTTACTGTCAAAATATGTCCAATTCATGTACATATTTAGATATGACATTGTGAGAGGCTTAGGTCTTAGACAAGTTTGAGTTTGTGTGCCATAATCCCAGATGTACAAAAATAAGTTTGGGAATGAAAATCAAACTTCCCTTACTGATGCGAAAAATCATAAGCTGTATCAGGAACCCCTTGTTTATCTATTTTGAAAAATTCAAGAATTCATTGCTACAATTCCTAAGTAAACTTCACTGATTTTCATCTCAACTATCTTAACTAATCAGTCTCTGCTATAAAATGAACAGAGACTTGTAAGTAGGTAATGGAAATATACAGTAAAATTGATTCCAGGCCCTTTCCTCTGATAGACTTGAATCCTCGTTCCTTTTTCCAATGCACCTAAGAATCTATGCAAGTAGTTGAGTATTAATGATATAACTTTTGAGAGTTGGGATCTGTGACATAACAAGGAGATAATTGCACTACAAGGAGGCAAAGAGTGTTGGCCACTACTTCTACTTTCCATGAGCTGTTGCTAGGTCCCAAAAACATGTGATGCCATTAAGCTTCCTTGGTTTTGGTCCATGGACTCCCCTCTTTCTCCTTTTCCCATATGTACCTTTGATCCTGCCTTTAAAAGGTATAACCTTTTTTCCTTTTTTTTTTTTTTCTGGTCTTGAATTAGAGAATTTCAACCTCGGAGACCCTCTTACTTGGTATCTGCTTTCCTGTAAGGTACAATGTAATTATCAATTCTGTCAAACAATGGGACCTCCTATGATATTAGTCACTTAGATCGAAAACGGAATAGTTAAAAATCTCGAATTCGAGCCTTAATTCTCTTATTTGACCTGGAGCTCTGATAAAAAATTAAAAGAAATAATGAGGTTCTCCAGTAAAACTTCACTTTGAAAATTATTATTTAGTACAAAATAAAAGCTGAAATTTAACAGTGTTATGGCGTTCACCTTAATTTTGATTAGATTAATTGAAATTTTTTTAATGAATCTAAAGGTAATGCCATTCAATGGCCCTTTTAAGTACATTTATCATGCTTCTCAATGGCACGACAACTTAAACAAAGTAAGGTTATGTTTACTTTGGTTTTAAATTTTAGTTTTGATTTCTTATTTTTTAAAATATAACAATTAAAAAATATATATATTAACATAGAAATCGAAAAAGAAAATACAACAATCAATACAAAAACACAGCAACTACAATACAAAATTACAATCCACAAACATTTTGGCAAGGACATGCTTTGATCTTTGATTTAACGTTATCTTGAGTTACAAATTAAATGTTTGAGTATCATCTTGAGTTACAAATTAAATGTTTGAGTATCATCCTCAAAGAGGTGGTCCAATTGATAAAGTTTATTTTTTGTGAATTTAGTAACTTAAAAATCTTACGAGTTCGAGCTTAGACTATTTTCCACTTAATAATTTGAAAATTTTCAAGTCGAGAATGGAGATATATTTGTCTATAAATGTTAATTAGATCAAACTTATCATTTAATTTTGAGTTATTAGCTGATCAAATAATTTTTTTAGAACTATGAGTATAAAAAGTGATAATAACGAACAAAAACGATTGAGAAGGAAAAAAAAACAAGGATAGAATACATAAAATTTATAATATAAAAATATAAAATAGAATATTCATATCTAATACTAAAATCTATAGAATAGAAATAAATATAGATATTATATATAGAATAGAATAATAATATGTTAGTATATAAATATTCTATATAGAATAGACATATAACATTACTAATTAAAGGAATAATAGTTATACAAGTGAGTAATCTTTTCAAAATTTTTCAGTTGAGTAAGTAATATTAAAAAATTTTCAATTAAGTGACTAATCTTTAAATATTTTTTCACTTAAGGTAAAAACATTAACTCCGCTCTATTTATACTGATGTGATAAATGTACTTTATTATGTTAGCGTTTACGTAACAAAAGTGTCACGCTAACATCCACGTATACACGTTTTAACTTTTAAATTTGTTCAATTTAGCAAATAACATTTTAAAAAATTTTCAATTAAGTAAGTAACCTTATAATAATTTCAATTCAGTGAATAGCCTTCTCAAATTTAGTCGATTCAAATCAAAATTAATTTTTTAAAATAAAAATAATAAGTGATTAATACATCAATATTTTATTAGGAAGTATTATATAACAACTTCTAAATTTAATTAATAAACGTATAACTTATTCATTCAAAAGATTGAAAATTTAGTTATTGAAATAAAATAATTTTAATGATATTTTTAATTAGAAATAAATTTACAATTGATATTGTAAAATTTATATTTTCAATAGAATAATTCTTAATTATTAAAAAATATTTTATACTTGAATATTTTCAATTAAATTTAGGCATATAAAAATTTTAAAAAATAATATATAATTTTTACAAGATACATACTTTTTATATCAGATATAGTTGCAATTAAATTTGTTTTTCAATTATGTTCAACTTATGATATATAATTAATGTAGAGATTTTGATTGATATAACTAAGCAATTTTAAATAATTGTTATGATAAATATAATACTGTCACAAATTTTAAATTTTAATATTTTTAATTGTAAACTATTTTTGAATAATTTTAAACTATAAAATAATCCTCTAGTCTTATTTTTGAATTTTAAATTTTATTTCAAATATATTTTACGTTATATTTTCAATTATATTTCAATAGAATAATTTTCAATTATTTAAATATATATAATTAAATAATTTTTTATAAAAAAATATAATTTAAATTGAAATTATTTATAA
>JAOXYD010000001.1:17121518-17132284 GCA_028565735.1 Pinacopodium congolense
TTGGAGGAGAGGGCATGTAACCCTAGGAGAGTAAGATAAAAAGCTTTTAAAAGATTTGAAGGAGAAAGTAGGAAAACACTTTTAAAAAAGAAGGAGCTTTCCTTGTAGGAGACATTAAGAACGTTTTTAAGGGAGTGTCCTTGGGTTTTTTGTTTTTTTTGCCATTGTTACTTCATTTTATTCATATTTTTCATTAGCTTTAGCTATTTCTTTTCATTTTCAAATACTATATGTCCATATTTTTTAATGCATTGATATTCAGTTCATTAGTTTAATGCTTTCCTAGGTAATAATGCTGCTCCACTTTCTAGAATGACTGGGTTGTTCATTTACAAGTTTTATGGTTAAATCTCTTGACATTGCAAGGAACCATGCTTATATATATGAATGGAGATTTTTATTCTAAAATTTCCTCCCTATATTCTACTTGTTTGAGCATTGATTTTTATGTTATCATATTTGTCTTTATCAAGTATTAATTTATGCGAAGTTTTATTTTATGGGTTTTCATTTATTCTTGGTGTCTTTAGTTAATCTATGCTTAATTGTTAGGATTTATAGATCTTCTTAGGATGACAATCATTTAATATCAATTTTTGTTCAATTTATATGTGCTATACTTTTTTAGAGTGTTAGTTTGAGTTTTGTTGAATTAGGTTTTAGCTAATTGATTAATAGCATAAGTAACTTGAGTTTGTCTTAGCTTAAGAGTTTAATTGTGATTTACCTTTTATGCTATGAATTTTTTAGTCTTAGTTTAAATTGATTAAGTATGAGTTATACTTATTTACTTTATGTTTTAACTCATTTAACCTAAATGCTTGAAGGTAAAAGAGAGATGAAGGGATAATTAGTTGTGAGAATGTGATTAGGTTTGTATGGATTTGGTGCTTTTAAGCCTAGGTTTGTTTATTACTTTGGTTAAATGTCATGAATTAGGTATTATCTTTAGGATTGATCACCCTTTATGTAATTTCTCGAATGCTAGGATTAAGCATGTGATACGTAATAGTTCTTAACAATTTCCAACAGTGGTAGTAGTCTAGTTAGATTTATTAGCATACTTAACTAACTAGTCTATGATCCCATACCTTTAGGTTATACTTTCTGAGCTTATGTGTTAGCCTAAGTTAGTTGTTCTTTATCACTTAATTCATATTTACTATTAAACTTAGAGAGCTTGTTCTAAGATATAGTGAAGACAGGGGTATTTCTAGACCTTGTTAAAGTTACATAAGTTAGAGAAACTGAAGGTTTGAAAGCTTGTTCAAACATATAGGCTAGCACCTTGGTTACAACACCTTTTATCTAAATTCAAGGATCAATAGTTATCCCAGAATCTCGGTGATACCTTCGCCCCATTTCTGTATTATGGTTAGTAGTCCTTTTGTGTTTTACTTTGTATTTTTCTCTTGATTATGTTTATTGCATCTTTTCTTAGTTTAGTTTTCATCATCTTTAGGGGTTTTTATTTTCTTTTCTTTGCAACATTTGACATAGCAGTAACATTCTAACTCCTTGTGGTTTGATCCTAGCTTCCCATTTACTGCATTGCGAGGTTTAGTTAAGTATTATTATTTAATAGTTGGCGATAGGCTATTACTCTTCACACCAGAAGAAGATTGTAATTACTTTTTCTTTGATTAGTGGAATTTCCAACAAGTAGTTAGAGAGAGGTTGTAGTCTATCTTTGGGATAGGTGAATCTCTATAAATTTCGATATCTTTCTCTACCCTTATCTCCTTCTTATGACCTATTATATGGTTTGGTTATTGGTTTAATGGTTATTAAATTGGTATTTTCATTTCTATATCATATTAGGTTGAATATTGAATTAGGGGCTGCGTTTAATTAAATTGATTTAGGAGGTTAGTTTAACTTCTTTAAAAATTTTAATCACTTAATTCACCTCACCTCCTATTAAGTTCCTTTAAGGTTTATAATTTCTATTAATTTCTAAACAAATTATGAGAAAACATCCATCATTGCACATTTTGGGATTTTTTCTAGCTATGAGAGTCAAAATTTTGGTAGGACTCCTTTCTTTAATGGAAATGAATACTTATATTGGAAAACTAGGATGAAGTTTTTTCTTTAAGCTGAAAATGTTAAATTATGGAAAATAGTGAATGAAGAGCCATACATTCCCACCAAGCTAGAAAATAGTAAAAGAAATCCTAAGGTAAAGGAAGAGTAGAATTTAGATAATGAAAGATTTCTTTTACTAAATGATAGATCGTTCATATTTGGTTTTGTGCTTCGAGTTGAAGTGAATTCAATAGAGTATATTTGTGAAAAACTATTAAAGAAATTTGGCATACTTTAGAAGTTATGCATGAAGGTACCAACCAAGTGAAAGAGAGTAAGATTTCCATACTCATTCATCAATATGAATCATTTTCAATGCATCATAATAAAAATATTTCCTATATGTATACTAGATTTATTGATATCATAAATGCATTAAAGGTTCTAGAAAGAACATATTCAAAATTTGAGGTTATTAAAAAGATTTTGAGGACTTTATGAAAGGAATAGAAGGAAAAGGTAACTACCATACAAGAGGCTAAAAACCTTAACACTTTTCCCTTGCAGGAATTAATAGGTTTTTTGCTTGCACATAAGATGATGATGAAGGACTCAAAAGTAAAAGAGGAAGAAGCTTCATAAAAAAGGAAGAACTTATAATTCAAAGCCAAGAAAGATTAGTCTTGTGAAGAAGGAGACTCTTTGGAAGATAGTGATGATGAGATAGCTCTCCTCACCAAAAAGTTTAACAAATTGTTAAAGAAAAAGGCACATTCCAAGAAAAGAGAGCAAGTTAAGTATAATTACAAAGGAAAGTTTACCAATGTTGTTTTCTTTCAATGTAGGTGTTAGTCCTATATGGCATCTACGAGGGGGTTGAATTAGGTTGTAACAAAAAATTTATATAGATTTTACAACACTTTAACAGAAAAAATGTGGAAGCTAAACAAAGATATTAAAATTCATATAAAAGATAAAATAAATTTATACTATTAAATAAAAATAAGTAAGCAATATAAATGAAGAATTATAATTTCAACCACTTATAGACTCCTTTTAAAGCTAAAGGATAACCCTCTCTTTTCTTTTTCTAAGACTCTAGAATAACCTTATTAAGTTTCCTTTCTGAAGGCTCAAGAATAAACTTTCAAGAATAATATTTTGGTATTTTAAAGAAAGTACTCAAAAGTCAATCAATACATAAAGACAAGTCTTATTAAACTTGCACACCCAAAAAAAAAATACAAAAGAACTATACCCTTCTCAAAACACATGAAAACACTTAGGATATTTCACTGTAACTTTCTCTAAAAAGTCAGTAAAACTTGTTGTTCCTACTGCCTTGCTAATCACTCAATTTGTAGGCCAAATTAGGATAAATTGGAAATTGTAATAAAATCTCCAATTTTCATTAGCATTAATCATTTGTTACTATTCTAAAAATGTCACCGTTTCTAATTGTTTGCTGCGAAATCTTTTTTCATTCAGTTGACTACTAGGTTAATTTGGTTTACTAGACCTTTTGATTGTCTGTATTCGATTGACCGTTAGCTTGATCTAGTTGACTGATCTTCATTCCTGATGCATTAGGTCTACCAATGTCCATTCAATCGACCAATCTTCTTTCACTATCAGTAGCTGGTACTTAAATCAACTTCTCTTTGCTTCATGTATCTTTCTTCATTACTTTGAGCTCCAAACTTGTTTATCAAATGCATACCTATCTTCATAACACACTAAAATAAAAAAACATTAGTGAAAAAATGTTTTGTTATCATCAAAATCAGGTGAAGCCTCCTTTCATTCGACACTAAGAAACCAAGACATTTAAAGAGCCATTGCCAAATTTTCAAGGAGAATGGGAAGGATGAAAGAAGTAGCAAGAAACAAAGAACAGAGAAAAAGGATAAGAAGGAAAAAAAAGTGTTAGGTTATGAGTTTAATGCATTTTTATATGATTTTGATTATGATCTAAGGTACTTTTCTCCCAAATTGATGTCAAATTGTGTGGATTACTTATGGGTATGTTTATATTATAGTTGGAAGCTTGAAAAGGGTGAAATCTGGCGAAATTCTACATAAATTTTGAAATCAAGATTTAAACTATGGTCTAGTTACACCGAAGTTTAAGTATGAAGGCTTGTTGTCTTAAGCAATCTGGAGACCTAAACGGGGGTATAATAGCGCCATTTAACTTTATTTCAAGCACCATTTAAGTACTTATCATGACTTCTCCAACAGGATCTCCTCCTCCCATTGGTTGTAACTTATGCAACTTGTCTCTAACTTGTAGTTGGCATATAATGTGACCTTCTGAAGCTAAAAACAAGATAGAAAAAAGAGAAAACACGCTAAAAAGATCAAAATTTCATATTCTCTCTAAATTTAGGGATCTTTTCTTGTGTTCTTCACATTTTCCATTGTTTTTTCTAGATTTTAGCTTGTTTTTTAGGATTTTAATAGCTTAGACATGTGATTCACATCTGTAAACATATTTGTAGCCATTTTTTGTCCATTATAAACCTATTTTTACACTGAAATACACTTTTGTTCCATATGTTCAAGAATATGATGAGTATGATGGATATGCTTTGTTTCTTTACTCAAATGAATGGCTAAGTTAAGTTTCTATCTAAGGAATGGCTATTATATGATCTGAATGGATGCTTGTGTGTGAATGGGAGATGTTCCTTGCTTATTTTGAGTGCTTAAAGCTTGTCTTAAATAGATCACTTAAGATAAAGATGAAAACTGGTTAAGTCGAGGACTAATCACTTAATTCATTGGAAAAATCAGTAAGCAACTTGGTTTTAATCAATACATGACCATTGATTGATTAATCTTAAGGGTTTTAATATGAAAATAGGAATTTTTAGGTTAAGCTTCTTACATTTTAAACCTACTTCCTAGATTTATAGGTAGACCAAACCATAGGTTGGGAAAGTTAGAGAAAAGACATTGATTTGACCGTGACCTTGCCTTAATTTAGAGAAATTGCCTTAGGAAAATCCCTCAAATCCTTAATTAATCCATTTAGATTATAGAAATCCAATTCCTTAGCCATTTAATCCATTAGGATATCTTCCAACTCGAACTTTGTCTTTTTTGGACAATTGGAAGTCTTTAGTTTAAATTGGTAGTTTTAGATAATTTAATCATTCAAGTTGGCCTCTATAGATAATTATGACACAATTACCTTAGTAATTACATATTTATTTTCCCGTGAGATGATAATTTAAGTAAAAAAATACTTCATTTATTACTTCTTACTAGTATACTTATCGATTAGTTGGTTTTGTGTGTTTAATTTACTTAATTTTATAATTAATTTGGATAATTTAGCCTTATTAAACAACCAACGAATTGAAAATCTTGAAAGCTTTGTGGGAGATCAAAAATAAAGTGGAAAGAGATAGATTGTAAAATGAAAGTGTCAAATTTTGTCTCATGGGCTTGGATAATAAGATACCATCTTTTTTAAATTCTAATGATGATAAAAATAAGCATATTGTTGTAGATGTTGACTTGAACTATGATAGCTTGATTGGATGTTTAGAATGTACTACCATGAGAAGGAGGAAATTATCCTCCAAACAAAAGGAATGCATGAAGTTGATGCATGATCTTAAAGTAGAAAATGAAAAGTTGAAAAATGATTTGCATGCTTTAAAATATAAGAGTGTTGAATTTGATGATGATAGAAAGAAGAAGTGGATGAAAATGATTCCTTAAAGAATGAGGTAAAATATCTTAAAGAATTATTAGAAAATTTTACTAAGGAAAAAAGAAAAGTTGAATAACATTCCTCCAAAAGGCTTTCAATGATAAATGTGGCTTAGGCTTTACTCAAGGAAGTGGAATACTTAATGCCAAGACTATTTTTATAAAAGGAAAAAGTTAAGGTGAAAAGCATGTTCCCAGGCCATCCTTTGATATTAGTGCATCATCTTCTAGAACTTAATTTAAGAATATTCATCATACTTTTATATATGCTTCAAGATCTAAATTTAGGATAAATGTGCAAGAACCCCAAGAAAATACATATTTTCTTTACAAATGAAAAATCATCATAAAGTGTATATGGGTCACAATCTAATGTATATTCAGCCTACATATTCCCATACACATCATATGTATGCTCCTGTATCAAGAAATATTTCTTACACTCATTTTAGGCCAAGATTTCAAAAAAGAAGAAGTTTTGGAAATGATGCATCAATATTTGCATTTAGGAACAACTTTAGACCAAACATAAATTCTCATAAAGTTACATATGTTTGTGATTATTATGGTAGGTTTTGTCATTTAGGTTTCTTAGTTTACCAAAGGCTTTAGGAACTAGAAAGGTATCTAACCCCTAAGGATCCAAATTAAAGTAGTTACTTAAAGTGAATTGATTTTCTTTGTTTTGTAGAATTTCAAGAGGAGCACATAGTATATAAATAGTGGATGCCTTAGGCATATAATGAGAGGTGCTTCTCAATTTGTTTCTTTGAAAGACAAAGATGGTGGATATATCACATATGGAGACAATGTCAAAGTTAAGATAATTGACATTAGGAAAGTTGATAAGAATAATTCTACCAATGATAATTTACTTTTAGTAGAAGATTTAAAGCATAATATATTAAGTGTGAGTCAATTATATAATAAAGGTTTAAAGTCTCCTTTGAAGGTCAATCTTGCATAGTTTCTAAAGTGTTTGATAATTGCATTGTTTTTGTTGGTAAGAAAGTGAGAATTATCTATACTATTAACTTAAATGATCTCTTTAACCAAAATATTGAGGGCTTGATCTTTATGAATGAGGATGCTTGGATGTGGCATAGGAAGTTAGGTAATGACAACATGGAACACATCTTAAGTCTTTACAATAAGGAGCTAGTCAATGGCCTACCTAAGATGAAGTATGAAAAAGATAAGATGTGTGATGGGCAAGCAAAATTAAGGCTTCATTCAAGAAGAAAAATTTGGTAACAACTATTAGACCTTTAGAATTATTGCATATGGATTTTTTTGAACCATCTAGAGTTGCAAGTTTAGGTGGTAAATTGTATCCATATACGATTAATGATGATCATACTAGATTTACATGGATTGTTTTTCTTACTAGTAACGATGAAATTTTTAAATCTTTTGTTAAATTTAAAAAAGAGTTCAATTAGAAAAATGCTATATGATTACTTCAATTATAAGCAATCATGGTATAGAATTTGAAAATGAATTTTTTATGCATATTGTGAAGAAAATGATATTTTTCATAATTTTCAGCTCTTAAAACCCCTCAACAAAATGGTGTTGTTGAGAGGAAAAATAAAATTTTGTAATAAATAACTAAAAACATGTTGAATGAATGTTATTTTTCTAAATATTTTTAGGTGAAAGTTGTTGCAAGTGCATACCATGTATTTAATAAGGTCTACTTAAGGCCTTAGATGGATAAAACTTCATATGAACTTTGGTATAAGGAGAAACCAAGTTGAGTTATTTCAAAGTGTTTAATTGTAAATAGTTTATTTTAAATGCTAGAGACAATTTGAGTAAGTTTGATGCTCAATCGAAAGAATGTATACTTGCTGGTTATTCTTTTACTAGTAGAGCTTATAGAGTATTTAACAAGAGAACTATGATGATTGAAGAGCCAATGAATGTTGTATTTGATGAATCTAGCCCTTTTAATATCAGGAAGAATGTTGATGATGATAATATGGTTTATCTAAAGATTTAAAGAATTTAATTTGAGAAGAGCCTAAGGAAGACTCCGTATAAATCCAACCTTTACCTAATAAACTTGTTGTTAAACTAAGTGAGAAGGTTAGGAGAGATGGGAGCTTACAAAGAGAGTGGATATTTAAGAAAGACCATCTTTTTAACCAAATTATAGGCAAAGTAGGAAGAGATTTAGCAACTAGATCAACCCTTAAAGACTTGTCTGATATGGCTATCCAACACTGAACCTAAAACCATAGATGAAACTTTGAATGATGAGAGTTGGATTTTAGCCATGAATAAAGAGTTAAACCAATTTGAGTGGAAAAAAGTGTGGACCTTAGTACCTAGGCCTAATGATCATCAAATTATTAGTACAAAGTGGTTCTTTATAAATAAACTTGATGAAGATGGAAATATTGTAAGAAATAAGGTAAGATTAGTAGCAAAAGGGTATAAACCAAGATGAGTGAATTGATTATAAAGAGACCTTGGCTTTCATAGCAAGATTAGAGGATATTAGACTTTTACTTTCTTTTCCATCGTATATGGGTCTTAAACTTTTTCAAATGGATGTAAAAAAAGTGTTTTCTTAAATGGTTTTATTTAAAAGGAGGTATATGCAGAACAACCTCTCGATTTTGAAAAGTATGATGCACCGAAGCACGTTTTCAAACTTGCTAAAGCTTTGTGTGGTTTGAAATAAGCTCTTAGAGGTTGGTATGATAGACTACATTGATAATAATGAGTTATATCATATTTTTATATGAAAATTAACTTAATTTCATTCCTATTATTAGTTTAAAAATGCTTAATTAGTGTTATGTTACTCTTAATCAACAGGTTGCCCCTTTTTAGATGAATTCTAGATTAAGAAATGAGAGGATCAACTCAATCACGGAGTAAAATGTCAAAGGTTACCTCAATTTTTGAATAAATAAAATAAAGAAAATAAAGCAAGCTGAAAAGGGCAAGTCTCATTTACACTTGAGTTACCATTTTGAAACATAAAAAAGAAAGCTTAAAATATGAGAGGGCACAAAATCCTAGGGAGAAGAGGACAAAAAAGCTTTTAAAGCTTTCTAGGAAACGAGAACAAAACGTTTAAAAAATGGGGAGGAGAAAAAACTTTCCTTGAAGATGGTAGCGAATGCTATAAATAGTAGAGGAGCTTTCCTTGGATAAGAAGGCAAAAAAATTTTAAAAAAGAAAAGGAGAGGAACTTTCTTTACAAGTGACACCATGAATATTTTTAAGGGAGCTCTCCTTAGATTTTTTTTTTTTTTTGCCACTGTTCCTCTATTTTGTTCATGTTTTCCATTAACTTTAGTTGTTTCTTTTATTTCCAAATGCTTTAAGTCAAAATTTTCAAATGCTTTATCATTTAGCTCACTAGTTTAACTCTTTCCTAGGTAATAACATTGTTCCTCTTTCTAGAATGTTTAGGTTGATCATTTATAAGTTTTATAGTTCAATCTCTTGACATTATAAGGAATCATGCCTATATACACTATCATTCATAAACAAAACATATTTACACTATCATTTCATTACAAACTAACCTTATTTTACAAACCAAAATCCATTTATGATCACACTATTTTAGATAACATATCTACATGAAATAAAACTATACAAAAGCACTCAATCTAAAATCCTCATATGACAGCTGACCAAACCTTTGAGCCATATCTTGCGTCTAAAATGGATAATACTAGACTTTAACTAGATTGCTTTACAAGCAAGGTCTCCACTCAGTACCTAAAAAAAATCACTGTTGCAATTGTGATGAGTTTTGCGAACTCAGTGAGTAAACCATCATCGATGTGTTTACTCAAACAGAACACATATACATTAATGAATAATATTCAACTAAATTAATGTAACACTTTATTCAGAGCTAGATCTATTGTTCCACAATATTCATCATAATTCAACAAGCACTTCAAAATAAAATCACTTTACCTAATCACTTTGAAAGTACATTCTGAATGCAACAACTTCATATAGACATTTCAAAACAAGTCACTCAATTATCACAATACTTAATTTCACATTAGTGTCATAACATAATTCAAGATTTATATGCAATCAATCTCATGAACATAGGAAACATGCAAATGAAAATGCAAATAAGACTAACTTTCATTTTTACTTTATTGTGACCGAGCGCCTAGTTCACTGTCCTATATCCTTCGTGGATACCGGGCTCATTTTAATGTTATCCCATATCTATTATGGATACCAGGATCATTAAATGTTGAGCCTGAGGCTCTGATATCCATAACTGAGCTTTAAGCTCTTTTCACGTTGGTTGCTTTAGCAATAACTCCTTTATGTGAACATACATATTCATATAATGAAGTGCATCAGTTCACATAATATGTTATCAATCACATTCAATTTTCACAGTTCATTAGATATATGAGAATTCAATTTATTTGTTCATATTTAATTCACAAACACTCCCAATACAATCCCAAATATGAAACTCCTAGGACAATCAATTGCTCGGAATCATCAATGTCACAAGCATATCAATATAAATTCAATATAAAGAAATCAAAATTAACCAAACAATTTTTATATAACACATTTCTAATTGAGATCACCCATCTAGGTTACTCACAGTCCCCTCCAGTTAGTTATTGCCTCAACGAACCAGCAATGTCTGGATTTGTGCCTCTAAATAAAACAATACACACATGTACACATTACTAATTGATCAATCAAATGAATTCTCAAAGTTAAACATGTATATGTGTCATGTTTAATGCATGCTAAATTGATTATTCCTGGTATGCAATCTTATTTACAACCCTTAATCATTCATACATCATGACTTGTACATCATTTATATTAAAATTAGGTTATGCGTTAATACAATTTATCACTTTCAATCCATCATTCAAATATTTATCATTCTTTTTCCTAGGATTATAGACTCGCACAATTTCCTAGTTCTCATTCAATCATTCCCAATTCATCACTTACATACTTTGAATCACATTACATTTATGAGAACATCT
>JAOXYD010000001.1:17140724-17152149 GCA_028565735.1 Pinacopodium congolense
TTTTATAATTAATTTACCTGCGAAATAAATAAATACACCAATAATATTTAATTCTAACCCAATATTAAAAATTAAATAATAACAAAAAACACAAAACACAATTAAAAACACTTAAATAATCAAAACTTACTCCAAATTAACACTAAACATAAACAAAAAAATAATTAAAATTATACTAAACAAAAACACAAAAAAAAATATTAAAACACAATAATAACAACATAATATGCAATAAACACATGCAAAACACTTATAAAAACACATAAAAAACACAATTATCAATAACCCTGGATGGAGGAATCATCTCAACTTCTTCTAGAGGAATTATCAAGCAGCATAGCCTTTTAACATTCATAGGCAGCAGCCACCTCTTGATTTTGTGGCCATCAATACTATGCCAACAAAAAAATCCAACCTTAAAGATTTACTTTCCAAGTACATATCTAACACCGAGGTTAGGATGAAAAACCAAGAGTCATCCATAAGGAACTTTGAAAGCCAAATGAGCCAAATTGCTAGTTTGTTGAAAGATAGACCTCTTGAGTCATTACCTAGTACTACCGAAGCTAATCCGAGGGAACATGCGAAGGCAATTACATTGAGAAATGGAAGACAACCCGAGGATGATAAGGAGAAGCAAAAGAATGAAGTAGTGGAACAAAATGATGAAGAAGAGAGTCAAGAAGCAAGTAAGGAAGAAAAGGAAGCATCAGCTGCTAAGGAGGAGCCTCCCAGGTTATTTGTCAATCCTATTACAAATTCGATAAGACCAAGGATCTCATATCCTCAGAGATTAAAAGGGACGCATTTAGATAGGTAGTTTGGTCATTTCCTTGAAATTTTTAAGAAATTGCTTATCAACATTCGTTTTGCAGAGGCTATCTCACAAATGCTTTCAGGTCCAAAATTTTTGAAAAAAATTATGTCCAATAAGAGAAGGTTTGAAGAATATGCAATGGTGAAACTGAATAAGCAGTGTTCAGCTATTTTTTAAAGAAGTTGCCACTGAAGCTCAAGGATCAAGGGAGTTTCACTATTCCTTATGCTATTAGTGTTTTACATATTGATAAGGCTTTGATGGATTTGAGTGCGAGTATAAATTTGATGCCTTTTTCTATTTTCAGGAAGTTAGGATTGGTAGAGCCCAAGCCCACTACAATTTCACTCTAGTTGGCGGATAGGTCTATAACACACCCTCAGGGAATCATTGAAGATGTTTTGGTGAAGGTAGAGAAGTTCATCTTTCCTGTGGACTTTTTGGTCCTTGATATGGAGGAAGACAGAGATATCCCCATCATCCTTTGAAGACCTTTCATGGCCACTACATGGACCATCATAGATATGTAAAGAGGAAAGCTCATCTTGAGATTTCAAGATGAAGAGATTGTGTTTAATGTGTTCGATGCAATGAAGCATCCTTCTTCTTCTTTTGGCTCATGTAATTTTGTTAATGTTTATTCTCCTGAGTTTAATTGTTCTTCTTTTTTCTGTGCGGTTTTGTTAGAAGGGGAAGCGAAAGCTATGATTGAAGAGTTTAATGAGGAATTACTAGAAGAGTTAAAGGACATTTGAGCTAAAATCTAGCAGACATTTTGGACACAGTGCAGAGCATGTGAGTCTCTCCAACGACCAGCCAAACATTTATCAAGACCTTCAATTAAAGAGCCTCCTTCTCTTGACCTAAAACCTCTTCTAAGTCATTTAAAGTATGCGTTTCTTAACCCACCTGAGCACTTACCTGTTATCATTTCTTCTTGTCTGTGAGGTGTTAAGGAAGAGCAATTATTGCAAGTAGTAAGGGAACATAACAAAGCTATCGGGTGGTCTATTACTAACATAAAGGGTATAAGTCCTTCTTTTTGCACACACTGAATTTTGATGGAGGATGGAAGTAAGGCATTGGTGCAGCTTTTAAGGAGACTTAACCCACACATGAAGGATATTTTCAAGGATGAGGTAGTAAAACTCCCGGATGCAGGTATTATCTATCATATCACTGATTCTAGTTGGGTAAGCCCTATACAAATGTTGTCAAAGAAAGGAGGCACCACTATTGTAGAAAATTATAAGCATGAGTTGATAGCCTAGGAAGGTAACTGGTTGGAGAATGTGTATTGACTATAGAAAGTTGAATGATACCACTAGGAAGGATCATTTTCCTTTTCCTTTCATTGACCAAATGATTGAGAAATTAGTTAGACATGATTGTCACTGTGCCTGAGATGAATATAGTGGATATTTTCAGATTCCGGTAGCCTTGGAAGATCAAGAGAAAACTATTTTTACTTCTCCATATGGTACTTTTGTTTATAGATGCATGCTTTTTGGTTTATGAAATGTTGTACCTACTTTTCAAAGAAGCATGATGGCAATTTTCTCTAATATGCTTGAATCTTGCATTGAAATTTTCATGGATGACTTCTTTGTGTTTGTTACTTCATTTGATTCATGTTTAATGAACTTAGAGAATGTATTGATTAGATGTGAGGAGACTCATTTATTTCTAAACTAGGAAAAATGCCATTTTATTATTCAAGAGTGCATAGTTTTGGGTCACAAGATTTCTAGCAAGGGTATTGAGGTAGACCCAGAAAAAATTGATGTAATTAAGAAATTTCCATCCCTGTCCAATGTTAAATCTATTAGGATTTTCTTAGGCAATAGTGGTTTATATCGTATGTCTATAAAGGATTTTTCAAAGATTGTTAGATCTTTAACTGAATTGCTTGAAAAAGATGTTGTTTTTACTTTTGATGAGAAATATGACATATTTTCAACTGTTGAAGGATAAGCTTCTGACTGCTCCTATTCTTGTCTCTCCTAACTGGTCTTCTCCTTTTGAGTTAATGTGAGATGTAAGTGATTTTGCAGGAGGTGCTGTGCTAGGCCAAAGATGAGGAAAGCTCTTCCATCCTATTTTTTACGTAAGCAGGACATTTAATAGCACACAACACCATTACACCACCATAGAGAAAGAAATGTTGGCGATTGTGTTTTCATTTGATAAATTTAGATCTTATTTGACTTTTTCTAAAGTCATTGTTTACATTGACCATGCAATATTGAAATAGTTGATGACAAAACTCGATGTCAAACTTAGACTAATTCATTGGGTGTTGCTTTTGTAGGAGTTTGACATCAAACTGAGGGATAAGAAGGGAGCTTATAACTTTTTCCCTGATCACTTGTTAAGGCTAGATGAAACTGCCATGGAGAGTGCATTCAAGAAGGATATCTAGGAAATATTTCCTAACGAGCATCTACTAGTTGTGACAGCCACTCCTTGGTTTGCAGATTTTTTGAACTATCTTGCTGGTAATATCTATGCTCTTGATTTTTCTTATTCTCAAAAGAAGAAATTCTTGAGTAAGGTGCCAAGAGACTTATGCAACTTCATGAACTTGAAGATTTCCATTTGGATGCATATAATAACTCAAAGTTGTATAAGGAGAGTGTGAAGAAGTAACATGATAAGAAGATCCTCCACCGAGACTTTCAAGTAGGCAACTAAGTATTACATTATAACTCACGTCTTCTCCTTTTTTCTAAGAAAGCTTAGGTCAAGGTGGTATGGTCCGTTCGAGGTACTGCAAGTCTTTCCTTTTGGAGTTCTTGAGGTGAAAAGAGAAAATGAACAGCCCTTGAAGGTAAATGAACAGCGAGCCAAGCTTTACTCGCCCAGTTTTGTAGATGAATCAGAGGAGTGTTTTAACCTTAATGGTTCACCTTCTTCTCATTCTTGATGATAGTGTTTGTTCTTAATAGGTTATTAGTTCTTTGTGTGTTTTTCTTTTTTTTTTCAGTTATTTCAGTTGTGTTTCTTTGGAGTTTTTCTGTAGGTGATCTATGGTTGATGGCTAAGATTTTCTAGGATGATCCTTTTTTAGGGAAGTTTTTTTTTTCCCCTATGCTTGTATGTGAATCTTGGAACATTAGGGACAATGTTCATATTAAGTATGGGGGGGGGATTGAGATTGTTTATGTGGTTGAGGTTGACAGATATACACTTGAATGGTTGTGACTCTTTTGGTAGCCAACTTGGGTCTCATTTTCAAATTTTTTCACTTGAATTTGATGAATTTTAACATATGATTCAGTTAAAGTAGCTAGAATGAGAATTGAGTTGTATACATGAATTTGGATAAGGTAGCTTAAAAAGGTAGCGAACCATGTTGCTTGATTGAAGCATTCAAGGCCATAAGCTTAGTCAATAACTGATGCTTGAGTGATGAGGTAATGTATGGAATTTTGATGGCTTTCATTTAAGCTCATGTGAGGTTTTGTGCTATATGACTGCATCTCATAGTCATTTATATTCTTTGTTGTGTGTGATGCTTCTCTATGTGGATTCCCTTCAGAACTTGCTATAAACCTATTTAATATCACTAGCTGCATGCTTTGTGGTCATGATAAAGGCCTATTTGTTTTTAACCATTAACTTAAATGACCCACCAAGTAATTTTTTTCCTTCGAAAACCCCTTTGAGCCTTTGACCTTTTTTGTTTCTAAATTAATCACCTTACATTTAAACCTAAAATCCTTTTAGCCTTACCATGTAATAAGTTAAATAAAGCACTGAGTAAGATTTTGATTTCTTCGATTTAAGGACTGTTGATTTATATGTTATTCTAAGATACTTTAACGGTATATCTACTCATTTGTTTTGATTTTTGCTACTATTATCTTCTTTTAGTTTAGTTTTATGGAAAAAAAAAGAAGAAACATCAAGAAAAAGAAAAATTGGAAAGGAAGAAGCAGAAGAAAAGAATAAAACACAGTAGCATGAGTTAGTAATGAGTAGGGTAGTCTCGTGCTTTCATTTGTTTAACTCGGAATTCTTACTTGGTTGTCCCATGATACTTAGTGCTTTGTGAATGCTTATGATTAGATTTTGCCCTTATTGTCCTACCTTAACCGAAAACCCATTTCAACCATTAGTTAAAGCCCTTTTGATTTATAGTGGCATGCATTCTACATGGATGAAACCAAGTGAATTTGCAAGCCTATAGTAGTTAGTCTCTTAGAGGAAGCTTTGAGTGAAACACAATCCTTATACACTTGAGTGACTTGAGTGAATTCCGTGAGGAAAGTCTATTTAATTTTATGCTTGCTTTTGATCACTAGCATATACCTTTGATTTTCTTTATGTGTATTGATGAAAAGATTATGATATATGTACTATTTTGATACTTGAGTTGCCGAAGTTTGAAGGATAGAATATACTTGATTATCTATGAAAGCAAAATGACAGAATATGTTAGTTGTGTTTTAAACTACTTGATGAGATGTTATTTTATGGATCTAAGTGAGTTTCTTAAGGACAAACTATAATTCAAGTATGGGGTTGTTGTTAATGGGTGATTTATATTGATTTCAAATGCATATTCTTCTAGGTTTTCACCCATTTGATGTTAGAAATGCACTTATTTGGAGCTATCTATGTTACTTTCAAGTACATGATGAATTGGGAGCTTAATGAAGGGAGTTTTGGGTGATTTTGGAGTAAGGAATGGAAAAGGGGCTAATTTAGTAGGCCATTAATGGCACCATGCCAGGGTGCCATTGAAGTAGCCAGAGTACCATTAAAGGAAGAACACTACGCCATTGATGGTTGATTCCAGCACCATCAATGGCACCTTTCTAGCTCACTGTTAATCGGTAGATGGGGCGTTGTTAAAGGCACAGTATGCAATGCTCCTTTAAATTCTGTGCCAAATCATGAAAAAACAACGTGGCGTCAGCTCCTAAAACCCTAAGGACACCTAAGGGAGACTTTGTGTAGCAAATTTTACATCATAAATAGGGGTAGCTTCCAGAATCCCCATCTCCATGACCATTCATCTTCTTTGTGCAAATTTTTCCCTGTTTTAGAGTTTAGGTCGTTTTTCATTCTTAATCTGGTGTTTTTAAAGCTTTCAAGTGATGAAACTTTGCAGAGAAAATCAAAGAGTGATCATCTATCTATTTGTCTTCTGTATTTTCATTTCATAACTTGTAAAGATTTTGTTTTGTTGGTTAGTCTATTGATATTCATATTTTGAACATCTATTGTGTTCCTTTAATTAATATGTATGAGTAATTCATTTTTGGCTAAGGTTAGGAATTGATTTAGGTTATAAACAAGTTTTATGGATGTGTTTTGCTAGATTGAATTCTTGTTGGACCTTAGTTTAGCTTGATCATCTAGATTATGGCTTTAGGAGAATGAGTTTTATGAACATTAGAACGTATTTTACCTAAAAGTCAATCTAGAAACATAGTTGAACCTAAGAGTGGACCAAACCTTAGGATTTTGTGTGAGGGTACCTAGGGTTAAAGACCTTAATCTTATGCCTATAGTGTTTAATGCCTTGTATTCCAAGTAATCTATGGACCAAGTAGGTTAATTGAGAGTATAAGAGAAGAGGGATGCCTATGACCATTAGGTATAACTTGTTTAAGTGAGGAAAGTCCTAAACCAATCTACCGTAGTCAAATTTAGAAAGCCTAACCCAATTTAAGCTCGAAGCCTTAGCCATTTTTAGTCATCTTAAGTCAAGTGTTATTGCATTTGGTTCATCTTACATCTTGCATATTTCCTTTTATTGCTTATTTCACTTAATATTCAAATCAATGAAATTCTGGATTTGTAAGTTGATTCTGCATCATTAAGTTAAATTACTTGCATACTTGACTTTCCTTTGGTTCGATATTTTTTTTACTCCATTTATATTACTTGTTAACAAGGTTCGCTTGCCTCAATTTGTTGGTTTAGGATTAGATTTTCATATATACATTGTTTTAATCGAACTAGTAGCAGCATGCTCTATAGGATTTGCTCCAATGGTATTTGGAAGCTTACCAAGTAGCCTTTCTTGTAAGATTTGTAAAGTTTGTCTAACATGAGTCTCCAGATTCTTAATTGACACCTTATGATTCTATATCTTAGGCTCATTATATTAGATATACTTCAAAAATATTTCTTCAAAACTAGGCAACTCTTTTTGAGGTTGGTTTTCTTTGAAGCTAGGTGGAGGTGCTCTTTGAGCATTGGCTTGAACTTGTTGTAGTGGTTGCAGGTGGTTCTGGTAATTGATCTATGAAAAGATTGGATGGTTCCTTCAACTAGGATTATAAGTATTTGAAAAAGGGTTTCCTCTTTTTTTATTAAAAACTTCAACATAGTGGGCTTGTTCTAGTTCTCGGGAAAAAGGACTACCTTCATTACACTCCAATTATATATGAGAGATACTGTCACAACTTTTACATTCAACTTTATGAAAACTACTACCGATTTCACTCATTAGACTATCCCAGTTCTTATTTAACACTTCCATTTGACTTACAAGAGCTACTATGTCATTAATCGCTTGAATACCGTGTGGCTTCCTTGGATGACGTTCAATATTGTATTGAAAACTATTTGCATCCATTTCATCAATGAGATTGTAGGCTTCGATCGTAGTCTTACGCATGAAATTACCTTTAGTCGTAGCATCAATGTTGCTATGAGTCGAAGGTGTCAATCTAGTGTAGAAGATGCCTACTTGCTACCACAGATTGAATCTATGATTAGGACACTTTTCAGGCATCTCTCTAAACCTTTCCCATGCCTCGTATAAACCTTTGTTTTTGTACTTCACAAACGAGCTGATCTCTATTGTCATCTTTGCTATCTTGGTGGGGGGAAATTTATTTAGGAATAACTTCAATAGCTTATCCCATGTAGTAATGGAACCAGATTGAAGTGTTAAAAACCAGGCTTTTGCCTTATCTCTAAGAAAAAAGGGAAAATACCTTAGCTTAATTGCATCATAAAATCCATTCCTTTTAAAAAGATCACAAGTATCAAGAAAGTTTTGTAAATGTTCATTGAGATCTTCTAAATTTGAACCTCCAAATTGTGAGGACCTAACCATTGAGATGATACTATGTGGAATTTCAAAATTATTTGCAGGAACTTTGTGCTAATCAATTCTAGCCACAGGTCTACCTCTATTTCCTAATGCTAAGTCCATCATGGTTGGCTTTTTATTTTCTACTTGAGGTCTAAAAACTACACGTTCTTTAAAATCCATCTCTACAAGTTTTATTTCAATATCACTAGATGTTCCTAGTTCTAAAGGATCATATATGGTTGCTCGAGATTCTTTCTTTTTCCCCCTTAACATGCACTAAAGTTCTACATCGAAGTCTACTAGCTCGGGATTATGTCCTCGAGTATGCATAAAAATTAAATAATATACTAAACAAAAATAAATAAATAAACAAGGCAAATACGATAATAAAAAACAACTAAGGCACACAAACTAAAACAAATAGCATAAGCACAAACAAATTCTAAATAATTAGGAAAACAAATTTTAGACATCCTAGAGCAATTCACAGTAATTTTCTGAATATTAATGTAGCATCCTTGACAATGGCACTAAAAACTTATTGAACATGGGTTAATTGATTAAGAAATGTGGAGCGCTTTTAACGATTTTACTTTGAAAACTAAAATAAATTTACTTGAAAACCCACGTTACGAAAAGTAAGTGTACCTATCGAAGAAGTAATAAAGTGGAGTTAAGATTTGAGCATCGAACCCATAGGGAAACAGTTAAATATTAGGTTAATTAGATCACAATTATCTAGGAAATTCTAAATAAAATGATTAAAAGCTTAAAATTTGCTAAACTATTCTAACCCAACTTAAACACTTTAAAATTAGTTTTTAATTATCTTCAAAAAATTTTGAAAATTACTAAATCTGAAAATTATCTAAGGACGTAGTAATTGATGATTTCAATGTTTGTTTGGAAATTATTGAATTTACGTAAAAGACACCATTTGTTTATATTAATTCAGGATCATTAACATCTAATATTTTACTATCTTTTTAAATTTCTATCATCGTTGTTTAATCAGGTACATGAACTGATGGTTGCTCATAATTATGTGTTTTGTAATATTTTTCAGATATTTCATCTTCAATTATACATTCTATATTTTTTATCATATAATAAAACATTCCTTTATGATATCATTTTCATTTACATTTACAAATTGGTGCACGAGAATTATCTATATTTGAAAAAAGATACTAGATTGCTGTAATTTGTCAAGTAAATAAGATTGTGTTTCAAGCTTTTGATAATCTAATATTTCTAAAATTAAAATAGCATTATCAATTCCTCTCATATTCTAGATAGTATTTCAAAATATTAATTATAAATATCTATTCTTTGTTTTATTTCGTTTATATTAGTGATTGTATGATATTGGTCAATTAATAAATTATGTACCTGTTAAGGGGTAAGTCATTCATATTTTGTATATATGTATTTAAATGTAAAAAAATATTTTTTAAAAAATTATAGATTGTTTTTCTGGGCCTTTAATTTTTGTAAAATTTTAGTTCTTGAAAGTTTCATTTAACGTTGATTATTATTTCTAATCCATTTTTTGGCTTTTTGCAAACTAGTTATAATATCATTAATGAACATAGTTTTGATTATAATTTTAGTATTGGACTTATTACTATATATTGCTTCCTTTATAGCTATGATAATTTCATTAATATCTTCTTCTGTTTCTATAGATAATCCAAATAAGACATAGATAAATTTTTCAAGAAAATAAGTTGACATTATAAGTAACAATAAATTGCTAAATGAAAAAAAAAGTCTTAAGAAATACATGTTTAAATTTCTTTGACTCGATGTTATCCATTGATGCCTAAAGTTGGCGAGAGTGTATTTTTAGAGAGAGACAAAACAGAGAATTTTCTAAACAAACTTAGTATTTCACACCATCCCCGAAGAGTATCAAACGTTTACATTATATAGGCTAAGTCTGCTGATAGAAGGCGTGAACCTCCAAACTTAAAAAAAAGGAAAAGATATAAAGTAAAAAAAAAGAAAAGATTCTTCTAGTTGGCATAAATCACGCTTGACCAGAGACCGTGAAAAAAGCACTACACATAAAAAATAAAAGAGATTCCTCTAGCTTATTATTATCCAGAGAATCTTACTATACAGAAAAGCGACATACTAATGCATTATGTTTGCTACTTTATTTATCAATCTTCAATGATGGGTCCCTTGTCAAGTGAAGTGTCTTCAAGGTGGTTGTCTACACAAAGTTGACATTTATGGCTGATAAAATTTTTTAATTTTACATAGATTTCTTGCTTCCATTGTGGTAGGAGTTCTTCGAAGACACCATTTAGTCTATCAAAGGGTTCTGCAAACTGCTGAATAAGCATGAATGACTATTAGTCTTTTAATTTAAATTTTTCTTACTTTTAGAGTTCCATTTTCTTACATTTTAGCACCATTGTGTTAGAAATTCCATTAGCTTTCTAATGATACCAATTTTTTTGCCTAAATTGATTGTTGAATTTTCACGTATATTCTAACGAATGGAATATTCAGGTAACCTTCGTCGAAAAAAAAATTCTAAATTTCTTAAATTTTTTTTACTATTTTCAATATATTTATTGAAAATTTTAAAATCAAATGGAACCTAGGAAATCTTTCAAAATATTTAGTTCAAGAAATAGACCTTTATTCAATAGTTCTTGTTTCACTTCTCGTGAGAACCATGATTGGTTTTAAGGATCGATATTCCAAAGAATTCATTATGATCAGTGGAACTTGGAATAGAGGCCAAGTTTAATGTTTTTCCCATTTTCTAAGCCTTCCAATGGTTCCCAATTTTTAAGCTCATAAGGCCATACTGTCTAATGATAGTCAAGGAGTTCTTCGCAAACATTGAAGAAAAGGACAACTCAAACTTACTCGATCTTTGTTTGATGGTTAAAGATACCCCGATAATCATTACTCGATCAGTTTTATTTATTTCTTAAGGGTACTTGATGTGAGTGATCCTTATGTAGTTAAGGTGGATAGATTTTGACGTTTGATTACCTAGGTTCGATTAGCCTTCCGAGAAACAGAAGTTCCCTACATATCAAATATCTATTCAAGATCATATCACCATAGCATTGTTTAGTGCAAATGTGTCTCCTCAGGCGAGTGGTATTAATGATAGTATATTCATTGACACTTATCATTTACGTAAGGTACTTCATGGATTAGGAGCTATAAAGGGATTGCTTTTGGTTGGATTTATTTTATAAAGTACGAGGAATGTAGTCTGCTTCACTCACCATACCAAGTGATTGCTCAAGAGGATATTAAAGGTCATAGGTTTCTCTTTCACTAGTGAGGTGGCTACCCAACCTACCAACTCCATCTCTTTCACTCTCAAACTTCTTTCTTTTAGGTTCTTCTGATTTTTATTCACTCTATGATGTACTTTGATGCTATTCATATATATGTGGATTATGTCTTGGGGTACTTTTGATAATGGTGTTTTTGTATGTGTTTTTCTAAGTGTTTTGCATGTGTTTATTGCATAATATTTTGTTTTTATTGTGTTTTAATATTTGTTTTGT
>JAOXYD010000001.1:17162660-17176374 GCA_028565735.1 Pinacopodium congolense
TATTTAATTTTTTCCTTATAATTTATATATGGTTGTCATATATTTTAATTCATTTAACTTTATATTTTTATATCTAATTTATTATATTTGACATTTTTTAAATTTCAAATTAAAAATTTTTAAGTTTAAAAATAAAATTTTAAAATTAATAAAACAACGATTATAGTTAAACCGGCAGTTAACCGACATTGGTTAAATCATCAGTTAAACCATAACCAGCGGTTTCAAATCGTAACATAAACCGTAAACTAACGATTAGGTTAAGGTTTATAAATTTTCATAAATCGTAACTGATGGTTTATTAACCGTTATCAGAGCTATATTAATATGCTATAATAGTATAATATTAAAACTGTACTTGTTATGTTCATTTGGCAAAGGTATTTCAGTTGGTATGTTTATATAGAAGATATGAAGGTCGCATTTTTTATTCATGACCTCTACATTTATTTTCTCCAAACAACGTCATTTTATTTTTGTTTTTCATCCAATTACATGGCGTCGTTTTAGTCTTCTTCCTTTTCTTCTCCTCTTTCCCTCTTCCCTTTCATGTATTTCTTAAATTTCTTACAAGTTTGGTTTCAGAAGAAATGAAAGGCACTCATTCCTTTAAAGACATCCATTAACATAAAACTAACCATAAAGCCATGTATGAGGCATTAGCCTAAACAAAATTAATAAGTTTGTCTACAACTCCAATCACAAGATGACATTAACTCTCAACCCCATAACTATTACGTATATTTCTCTTTATTGTGCTTTTCAACTTTCACAACACATGGGGACATGAAAAATCATGCACTGGTCTTTGGAAAATCGAGAAGAAAGATTAAAGAGAAAGAAAGTTAAGGGCCTGTTTGAGAAGGTTGTAATTTTTGGATTTGATTTTTAAATTTTTTAAACACAAAAATCAATAAAGAATATTACAGAAATTGGAAAAAAAAAACACTCTAATACAGCATAGAAATCAAGACAGATAACATAAAAATCTATAAAAATATATATAATTCAATAAAAAAAATATAACATCCACAATAAAAAATCACAACTAAAAGCTCAATCAACCGACTCATAAAACTTTCCTTTGGCCGTTACTTTTCACTCTTCCGCCCAAATTAAATAACTCTGATGAAGGGAAAGAAGAAAAGAGGAAAATTATTAAAACGACGTCGTTTCAGGGATGAAAAACAAAAATAAAACATTGTAGTTTCAATATATGAAAACAAAAATAAAATGTTGCAATGACCACACATCGAACATGTAACCTTTGTATCCTCATGCCAGCACATAGACCAACAAACCTATCTTTATGAGGATCGTATTTTTTAAAAAATAAAATTTAAATATTAGACTTCTTTTAAAATATTTTTAAAATATTAAAATTCTTTTTAAACATTTTAAAATATTAAGATCATACTTGAATATTGTAAAAATATTAAAGTTCAAAACATACTTTTTGCCCACTTTTCAATTATTGATATTCAACATATTTGTTTTCATCAATATATATTTAAAAATTTTTGGAACTCTCATGTATTTTGTGTTCTAATACGTTCAATAAACTATTTCAATATATTGATCTATAAAATTGTCTGTAAAATAGTTTTAGGCTTGTTTGGTTCAACTTCTTTTTTATTATTTTATTTTATTTTTTAAAATTTGAAAATCAAAGCAAGTTTTTTTCATTAGTTTTTATATATTTTATATTTTTCATTAATTTTTGTAAATTTTCATTATTTTTTATATGTTATTTTTATATATTTTTATATTTTAAAAACAAAAGTAAATAATAAAATAAATAACAAAACCAAACAGGCCTCAGTTTCTAAAGAGGCTACTCTGCCGCAGATACTTGTTCCGGCGTTAGTTCTTCCTTGGTATACAAGTTCTTGTTCTTTTTCTGCCTTTTTAAAAAGCCTATTGAAGTGGAATTTAGTGATTGACTTTCAAAAGAATGTAAAGTGACTTAAATGGAGCCGACCAATTTCAATTTTCAAAGTTAAGAGTAACCCCACTAACTAAAGAGAAAGAAGACAAATCAAAGGAAGTACCGTTTGGTTTTGCCAAGAGAAAATGCTACTCCAGCGCTGCTGCAGTAAAAATTATTGTCGACGTGAGAATGAAATTCAATAATAATACTACTGGATGCACCTCTCTGTTGTCAATATGAAAATAACAAAGAAATTATTAATTATTTAATTTAGGGATCCAAGCATGTCGTGGAAAATTTAGTCTCTCTTTTAAAAATTGGTGAATTTCCGCAATTTAACTGAAATTTTAGTTTTATGTCGCTTTTTAACCAGCTTAATTAGAAGTTAAGTTATGTTCTATTTATTTCTTAAAAAATTTAGTTTACTTAATTTCTTAAGCCTTGAACTATGCCAAAATTAGAACGTTATTAACTCTTGAAGAAGCTTCAGTTAGAATCGCTATCATGGATCTTCGATGTGTGCATGTATAATTGAGTTTATCTATATATTTCTCACTCTGGTTCATTGTTCTACTTGTAGCAATAATAATTGGGGTATTCCTTATAAGATTGGTATCAAATTCCTAATCATGGGGTTGGGATAAGATTGAGGCTCACTATGGCCTAGATAGACATAAGCTGGAGGGAGCAACTACGAAGACGCCATCTAGGAACTATGAAAGCCAAGTAAAGGATAGAGCAAGCTCTGGAACTGGAAAAGTCGTTCAGAAAGAGATTGACTCCTCAAGTCAAGAGATGAGCTGCAAGTGAACAAGTTGTTCATTTATGGTCATAACTGAGGAGGATGCACGGCGAAGCAAAGTTCACTAAATTTAAAGATTAGAAGAGAGACTTGAGAAACATAGACAAGGACATAATTATCACAGCATTTATTATATGCTTCCGTCGTCGGACCACCAATAATTTAGGAATCAAATATCTTCTTTAAAAAGGGTTAGTTTTCTCATGCTGATCAATAGCCCGTGGAAAATCACCAAAAGGTAGGTGAGAACCATTGGAATTTGTGGCTCCTTCTTAGATCTACTTTACGAAACCTTGAGATTTATATCAATTCAATCATTCAATACTGATAAGGAAATCATAAAGATACAAGTTGCTTGTATGATTTCCGTTCATAATATTTATACATACGTATAATATATTCGTCCTCCTGGCAATCAAGCTAGCCTGATATATACACTTATTATTCATTTTCGAGTTCGGTTTTGGCCTCCTATGCTTGGTTGCGTCCAAAATGATAATAACTTGTTATTAATGATCATATAGTGTAACAAGTAAATGTGAAGCATCAATTGGGAAATTCAATATATGCGAGTACCTTTCGAATTTAATGTTGAAACTACTTCACAAATCAATCATACTAATAGAAATACGGGACGCTAGAATTATTTGGTTTCTAGAAGGAATGTAGAGGGTTGAAAAGTAAAACCATTAAGCCTAGTCGTTCACTGGAGAGTAGGACTAGGCTTGCGTGCTTGTTAGGCAAAAAGCACGACGGTAGTGGTCTTAATGTTGACCAGACCGATAGGTTTTTCTCATAAATGCCCGCCAACTCTCTACCACAAGGGCCAACTTGAGTTTCTCCTTTATGAAATAACCAAGTCAATAGACTTTTCTCATATGTAATTGTAGCATAGCGGAATGTTTTGTTAAGTTATTAATTTTTATTTTTATTATAAAATTTATATTATTGTATTAATTTTTTTTGTTTATTTTAAAATTTTTTTGTATTATATTAATATTTATTTTTTATTTTAATAATATTTTTATAATCTTATATTTAAAAAATTAAAAAAAAAATTAAAAACGAAAGTGAACTAAACGAACCCTAAAAGGGCCGTTTGATTGAGCTTTTGGTTGTAATTTTTAGTTGTAAATGTTATATTTTTGTATTGAATTTTATGTATTTTTATAGATTTTTATGTTATCTGTCATGATTTTTGTGTTGTATTATAGTGTTTTTTTTTAATTTCTGTGATATTCTTTATTAATTTTTATATTTAAAAAATCTGAAAATCAAATTCAAAAATCAAATCGTTTTCAAATAGACCCTAAACTTTCTAAGGTCATGTTTAGTTTGATTTTTAATTTTAGTTTTAATTTTTTATTTTTCTAAACACAAAAATTAATAAAAAAATATATTAATACAGTACAAAAATCAATAAAAAAATACAATAACTAATACAAAAATACAACAATTACAATAAAAAATAATAATTTATAACTCAATTAAACACTTCCTAAACATTCTCAAACGTTAAATACGAGGAGCCTCCGGGAATGTTAGTGTTGCCTTAAATCTCTCAGCGATTCGAGTCGACACGTGTGTAATTATGGTAATCACAAACCCTGAATCCTCCTAGTAGACTTGCAATAATGTTTAAGGCTACAACAAAGGCTAGTTGTCTACCTCTTGATTCTCCTTCTCCATTCTTTTACTTTCTCGAATCTCGGAGACTGCTAAACATTTTTCTTTCACTGATCGTCTGATCTTGTGAACCCCTTCTGATTGAACCACGTCGGTGAAATGCTTTATGTGAAAGTTCTTTAGGGGAGTGAGGGCTCTTAGGTTTGGATCTACGTGAGACTGAACAGTAGCAAATTTGCCACTAAAATGCGACAAGACAGGAAATTTTATTTTAAAAAAAAGATATCACAAAAAGAAAGGCCCTCCTGTAACTGAGCCAATTCCTCAAGCAATTAATTTAAGAGTTTCACTACATAATATTTTTAGAAATATTTTAGAAATATTTTCATATAAAAATATTTAAAAAATAATTAAAATAATTTTATCTTATATAAAAATGGTCATAAAAAATTACTAATAAAATACCATATAATTTTTCTCTTAATTTAGGTTAATCTTAAAACGGATTAGTCACTCAAGTAAATATTTTCTTTAGGTACGTAACTAAAATTTGAAGTGAATAGACTGAAAGAAAGCTAGATTATTATACGTGGTATATCTATATATATATATATGTCAGGGATTAAGCTACATACTAATACTATTTAGTGGAGCCTATCCCATCAAAGCCAATTTAATGTATCCTACAATGATTGATTAGCAACAACACGACCAATGGTAAAATGAAAGAACAGCATGATATGAACATGCAATATTGTGATTTCTAATGACGTACACTTGAAGTCTAAGAATTGTGTTTTAGATCTAATTCCTTGAAGTCTAGCGATATTAACGTTCATGCACAATTTTAACTTTGCAACTCGTCGGCAGGCGGCACTAGGCCTCCCATGACGTCTCTGTTGAAGACAATTCTTTGAGCCACGTTTCTCAAAAGCTCTGGAAATATCAGGACGATCAAGACGCTTTAAGTCACGAAAAGGGAATCACAAAAGCCTGGACTGAATATAGTAAATATTTTTCAGAAATGTTTACGTTCTTTTTCAATAATGATTGGTGTCCTACTTAGCCAGCTGACAGCATTCTAGCGAGTAAGTTTTATTTATGAGAATAAAAGACGAAAATAATACTGTATGGATAGTTAAGAGGAACTAATTTAACTTTTTTGTTTTTAATTTTTATTAATTTTTATATTTTTAATTTAACTTTTTTTGTTTTTATTTTTTATTTTTATTAATTTTTATGTTTTTAATTTATATTTATATTTTTAATTTATATATTATATTAATATATTATTTTCATACTATTTTTAAATTTATATATTTAACAAAATAAGAATTTTCCATTTTATTTTGGAAAATCCTAGGTTTATAATTTTATATGTCCATTGGTGCATTATGTTATACGCATGGTTTAAGAAATCGGATCGAACTGTTCGATTCGATTCAATTAACTCGAAACCGAACGGTTTATCAGTTCAGTTTCTTTTTAAAATCGTCAGTTTTAAAAGTCGTAGGATTAAGGATTGGATCGGTAGATTGAACCGGTTTCATTCGATTTAATTTGCAGTCTAACCCGTTTCAATTCAACCCAGTTCAATTTACCTCTTTTCATTTTTTTTAAATATTTTAGTTTAACTCCACTCTTCCAACCTTTTTTCACTTTTTTATTATTTTTATTATATGTTAAATCTATTATTTTTATTTTTATTTAATTTTTATATGACATTATTTATTTATTTTATAATTTATTATATATTTTTATTTAAAATAATAAACATTAAAATAAAATTTTTAATATAAAATATATTTAATATTATAATTTAGTAAAAGATTAAGAAAAAAATAGATTAATAATTTATATATCTTATTATTTTATACCGGTTTAATATCAATTTTATAACGGTTTTATACCAGTTGAACCTCTTCCCTTACCGGTTCGATGTCCGGTCCGGTTTTTACAACATTGGATCTAACCTATTTTATTTAGATCTAATTGAAATTTAATATTCTTTTATTAAATAATTTTAAAATATTTTAAAATTTAGATATAATTGAAATTGAATATTAAAAAATTCTTTTAATTTTTAAAAATAATCATATTTTATTTTAAAAGTAATTTTAAAATGCTTTAAATTAAGTTATAACTCATTTCATTTAGATCTAACCAAAATCAAATATAAAAAAATATTTTAACTTTATACCATATAAAGTTATATCTAAACTAAATTATGATCAACTAAAAAATTATCAATTTAAAATAATAAATACGTTTACTTTATTCTCATATACATCCAATGTCATATATATTGAAATTGTAAAAGAACAAAAATTTTTATAGTTTATTTAATTTTTAATTTTTAATTTAAAAATTATGTGTATTTTATTAAATGAACATAATATTTATAGAAAATATTTCTTTAATTGTTAATAATTTTATTTTAATTATTAAAATTATTTAGTAATTAAATTTTAAATCATTTAACTCCTTATAGTTTGATAACTATTAATTATGTCTCTATAATTTAATAAACTCTTAATTAGGTTCTTAATTTAAAATTTTAAGAACTTATTTGATAGTTTTAAAATTATGGAAACTTAATTGATAGTTTTATCAAAATATAGGGATCCTGAGTGATTTTAACATATACACGTAATGTGACACATGACAAGTGTTTGTGTATGACATATTCGACAGAGTGATTAACAGACGATAGTAATTTTAAACTCCAAGAACTAATTTAACAGTTTTTAAACTATAAAAATCTAATTAATAATTTTGTAAATTACAATAATGCTTGATAAATTTTACCTTAAAAGTTATAATGTTTTTTGTTTAAAATTCTATCTACATGATAGTACATTTGGGTTGAGCCCTACAAACATTTTGGATAAATAAAGATATACTACTCAACATATAATAAAAAGACTTAACAGTAAAATGGATCAAAGTTCTTGTTAAATATTTTTAATATGTTAAAATTCTTTTTAAACACTTTCAAAATATTAGGAATTTTAAAACGTTAGGATTTAATTTAATATAAATATTAGTAAAATCGTTAAAATTTAAAATACACTTTTAATATAAGATGTAGATAACATTTATTAGGATATAAAATATTTAGATATAATAAATTATGGGTTAATTATGCTTATCCTACTATAATCCTTTTTTATTTTAATCCTTAATTTTAAAATTATTATTTACTTTCTCTCTTCTTTTTTTTTTGCCTTATAATCAACCCATGTCTCATCCACTATTCCTTGTCAATAAATTAATGAATAAATAAAAATAATATTATTTATGTATTTTTCTAACATTGAGTTTACCTTTATTTATTCTCTTAATTAAAATTGACCATTCTACTATATAATAAACTTTAAATAAAAATTATGTCATTTTCTTCATACTCATTTGGTTTAACTTTTGGTTTCTTTTTTTTTTTTAAACACAAAAATCAATCAAATTATTTTCATTTATTTTTATATATTTTAATTAATTTTTATGTATTTTCATCTATTTTTGTATATTATTTTCATCAACTTTTATATTCAAAAGATAAAAAATATAAACTATAATCCCATTCGCAAGGCCTTTTTTATTAAAATTTTAATAGAAGTTAATGAAAGCGGTCAAGTGTTGTTAATAAAAATAAATAATAATTTTTTAAAATTAAAATAAAAAGATGAAATAAAAAGAATCAATCTTAAAATTAATTTCACAAAATATTAGTCATATATTTTTAAAACTAAAATAATTATTAATAGTCATATATTTTTATAATTAATTTTAAAACGTAATTTTTAATGTATTAGCGAAATAAATATATGAAGAAATTATTTTCAAAGTATACTAAATTTAATTAAAAATAAAAATTGAATGTAAAATGAAGAAATTAACAGTCAATAACCTTAATAAAAATTAAAATAAAGTAATAATCTCTCGCCTAAAATTATCGGGGCGTGGGTGAGATATCAAGAATTAAAATCAAAAGCTTCGGTCAAAACCCTAAAATTCAGTTGAATAATCTCTCGCCCTCTCTCTCTCTCTCTCTCTCTCTCTCCAATTCTCTTCCGATACCAGCAACTCTCAGGTACGCAATACAGTCTAATCCTTTTGTTTGCTCTGTTGTCGTCTGCTTCAGGTGTTCTGTGATCGTCGTCCCTCTTTGTGAGATCCTTCTTTTTGTGTGAATTAGAGTTTGATTCTATCTCTTTTGGTCGCATCTCCGGTTTTTATCAATTTAAACGAAGGGAGTGATAAAAGATTTGATTTTTTTTTTGGTTTTGCATGTTAGATTCCTTATGGGATTTTTAGCTTTCAAGAATTGTTGTTGTGTTTTGCGTATGTGTATAATTAAGCAATTATATTTGTCTTCTTTTAAAACGAAAATCTTTGTTAATGGTTTAGGTCTTTTTGTTATGTTTTTCTCCTTTGAATATCCGAGTTCAATGCATGGGGGTTGTGGTTGTGTAATTGGTTCGATGATGATTATTCACTGTTTGGTAGGCCGTTTTTCTCTAGTTTTTAGTGAAATTTCTGTTTGTGGTTCAATGATGCTTTCTAAGCTTGATTCTTGTTTGTTGTGTTGGTATGGACAATATGTATTCGTGGTATTGCTTTCGAATAGACATTGGTTCTATGGTAATGGCGGGTCAAAAGAATAGTTACGGGAAGCGGTCTTACCCTCAATCTGACCATGATGGCGGGTCGAATAAAAGGAGATATTCTGGTGATGACAGAGACCATTTTGTTATTGATCCGAAAGATACAGTATATCGTTATCTTTGCCCTAACAGGAAAATTGGAAGCATTATTGGAAAGGGAGGGGAGATAGCCAAGCAATTAAGGGCAGATACAAGGTCGAAAATTCGGATTGGTGAGACAATTCTAGGATGTGAAGAACGGGTTGTTACTATTTATAGCTCCAGTGATGAGACAAATACCTTTGATGACAGTGATAGCCAGATTTGTCCTGCGCAGGATGCTTTGTTCAGAGTTCATGATAGGGTTACTGCAGAGGATATGAACGATGATGAAGAATCAGCAGGTGGTCGACAGGTCACTGCAAGGCTTCTTGTAGCATCTGATCAGATAGGATGCATTATTGGTAAAGGGGGGCAAATAATTCAAAACATCCGTAGCGAGACTGGGGCACAAATTCGCATACTTAAGGATGATCATTTACCTTCTTGTGCATTGAGCACTGATGAGCTTGTGCAGGTACTTTTTTGCCTTGAAATTTCCTTCTCCAAAAATTTGTGTGCTATTCTTCTCAATCCTTGCCCCTTCATGATACCTCCTTTGTTGAGTAATTACTTGTTGCTGGGGGTACAAGCTTAAACACCATCTTTTTGCTCTCTCTCTTTGGTTGTTGTTGGGGTAAATTATGTTAAAATTTGCTAAGCAAAAATCTTCACATTTTCCCATACTTAAATTTATGAACAAAAGGCAATTAAAAATTAAAAGAGACCTAAAAATTGATCTCAATGCACAATCGTTATCCAATTATGCTATATATATATATATATAGTTATCTCCTCACACACGAGGTTGGAAGTATACCGAACCTGAAGAATCGAATTATCTTTTTTGTTTTCGAATAGTTCTTTACATATCATTTTTTCAATTGTATATCTGAATTCAAAAAACTTTGAAATTGTAACTAAAAGGTACTCTACTTAGCTGTTACATTGGAAGACGACTTAAAAAGTTGAACAATTGGTTAGTTGGATTAACCCTAGTTTTGTTTGGAAATTGATGGTGGATCAATATTGAGAAAAATTTTTATATACCTGTTGATGCAAATTAATGTTCAGGTCATAAGTGGCAAATATTCAAGGTTCAAAGTTTTATTTGTTAACTTAAGTATTTCACTATTATATTGAAATGTCTCTGTTTGTCTCATCAACATTCCTTTTTTTAGCGTGCTATTTTCTCTCTATATTATACAGAACACTTCGTCGATGAATTCTGGTTGCTGAATCGTTTTGTTAGTGTCACTTAACATGGAAGCTTCTTTTGAATACCTTTCTGTCTCTTGAAATTATTCATTCATTTGATTGGTGCTTCTAAGGAAAAGAACTGTGTTTTTTGTGGTGCTTTTTCCGTAGAAGCTGGTTGTTCACAAAGATCTTTCTGCTAATTTTGTGCTTCAGATCACTGGTGAAGCTGGGGTTGTAAAAAAGGCTTTATATCAAATTGCATCTCGCCTCCATGAGAATCCATCACGATCTCAACACTTACTTGTTTCGGCTGTTCCCAGTCCATACACTTCTGGTAGTTCAATGGTTGGGCCAGCTGCAGGGGCCCCAATTGTTGGAATAGCTCCACTAGTCAGTCCTTATGGAGGATATAAAGGGACTGCGGATTGGTCACGTTCCTTATATACTACTCCAAGAGATGAATTTTCTTCCAAAGAATTTTCGCTTCGCATTGTTTGTCCCAGTGGAAACATTGGTGGTGTGATTGGTAAAGGTGGTGCCATCATCAATCAGATCAGAAAGGATACCGGGGCAATCATCAAAGTTGACAGCTCAAATACTGATGGAGATGATTGCTTGATATCCATTTCAGCTAAGGAGGTAAATACTGATTTCCTTTAGTTGTTTAGCTTAATATATTAATGGAGATGTTACTTTGTAGTCTGATAAATTTTAACTTGTTCCATTTAGATCCTTGATGATCAATATTCTCCAGTCATAGAAGCTGTCTTGCGATTGCAACCTAAGTGTAGTGAGAAGGTTGAAAGAGATTCAGGCCTGATATCGTACACAACTCGTCTACTTGTACCTACCTCACGAATTGGTTGCCTTCTTGGTAAGGGAGGAACAATTATAAATGAGATGAGGAAAGTTACAAAAGCTAACATCCGCATTCTGGGAAAAGATGACCTTCCCAGAATTGCTGCTGGCAATGATGAGATGGTACAGGTAAGCTGGAATGTATACTTGGTGGCTGGGACTGTGCTTTTCTTATTTTTGTAATTGTCATCCGTGATTTCTTTCAAATTAATGATCACTGGAAATTAAGAATCTGTTTTTCGATCACTAGGTATCTGGAGACCTTGATGTTGCCAAGGATGCTCTTATACAAGTAGGTAAGCGATTAAGAGCAAATGCTTTCGATATGGATGGTGCAGTATCCACGTTGCTGCCAGTTCTGCCTTATCTCCATGTTCCAGTTGATGGAACAGATAGTTTGAGGTATGATCCCAGAGATACTAGAAGGCCTGGACGTCATTCCTACTCTGGTGGTTATGGTTCGAGTGACCATGTTGCTAGTGAAACTTATGATAGCTACGGTAGTTCTCAGGTACTTCTAACTTAAGACACAGCTATATATCATTTTTTTGTAGATTCTGAGTGTGGGAATATCTATGGATATGTTTGTCCATGGTCTGCACTTTGCTTTTGTTATATTTTGAGTGTAGGTCTGAGCAGAACAAACTTGTGTTATCCAGAATTAAATAGTTCCTCTCAACACTTTGTTTTGTAGGTTGGCGGTAGTGGGGGTGCTTATGGAGCATATAGCAGTTACTCATCAGGGCGTATTAGTTCTTCTGGGTAAGAAAATTATCTATTCTTTGTGCATGACAATGACGTCAAAAATTTTCAGCCTATTCAGGACTATTTTTAAGATGTGGCATTTAGTTTTAAACCATCTGGGAAGTAAATTATTTCATCCCACAAGGTTCAGTGAACTTTGTTTATGTCACCATCGGATGATATAGTACAAATTGTATATCATTGCAATACATTAACCCTATTTGTTTTAAAGTCAATGGCCATAGGAAGATATCTGCTGTTTGGTTTCTTTACTATTTGTGGAAATTTTGAAATACCACATTCTCCGGAACTTCAGGTCCTAACTTGTGGCTGGTATTACCAGGTTAACCGGTCAAGCCCCTGTTTCACGACGCAAAAGCTATTACTAGGATTTGATGATGACTGCTTGCAGGTACACGTTGTTCCATTGCATTTTCTGTCTATGGACACCACTAATTTCAGCTGATGTAGGCCTAGCACATACTTCAATGTGATACTATGATACTATCAAAGCATAACCTGTCCAGTCTCCCATTTTATAGATTCTGATGCTCATATCTACCTTTGTTCCCTTCCCTTCCCTTCCAAACAGCTGAGATACATGAAGCCTGAAGCTAGCCTACTGCCTAAACCGGAAGACCAGATGTACCAGGGTTTGACATACTCATGGCCCACCTTGACGATCACCTAGAAGGACCATACATATCCTGGAGATCTTACCATTGATCATAGAAACTTGTTTCTTCCCGACAACAAATTACCAAGCTTTTCCTATTCTGCTTCCATGAACCTTTTTCTAGGCATCCATGATTACCTTGTTTATTTAGTACAATGTTTCAAAAGACCATGTTAAGCCTTCCTTTGGTGCTTGTATTGAGGAGTAACAGTTACTTTTATTAGCTACGAATATCCACAAGTTACTTTAAGATGTGAAAGAGCTCTACTAATTTTGAACTGCAGAACTGGTGTTCATTTGCATCTTCTTCATACGCAGGGATTATTGTCAGCCATCTTCTCAGGGATATTCCAAATCTGAGCTTATGCAGTATTTATTTTATTTTATTAACTTCATTATCAGTCTGACGCTTTTACACGGTTCACAGCTCCAATCTAGGGCCTGCCTGTAGTAATGGAGCTCAGATACAGGCACTTGTGGCCTTGAGTACGTTACCTGAACATTATTTATAGATTGAAGAACTTAAAATAGCTGCAATGGGCACGACCCTAGTAATGGAGCTGTGATATTAGTAGATAGAATGAAGAACTTAAGGATAAACATAAACTAGCATGCCAACCCGGAATTATAGCTGCATTTATGCTTGGACTGCGTGTTCACTTGATCGATCTTGTGTTTAGCGTCTACTGGTGGTTCCTAGGCTTAAAGATGAGTTGCTCCGTGCCATTTTTCGCCTCCCATCTTGTTCCATCAACCCTGAGCACCAATTGTTGTTCATACTCATTATGGTTCTAAAATAGAACAGTAGACTTTTGGAATGCCCTGGAAGGGCTTGTGCCACAGTCTGTTCCTGTATTTACATGTAGACTGTGGGGTTGGCAAAAAAGATCGGAAAGGTATGTTGCATATTCCTTTTAGTTGGCTTTACTCTTTCAATCGAAGTGGTAAGTTATTGGGATTATTTTGCTTGAAGTGTAGCTTTAATTGGTAAATCGTTGATTCTTTGCAGTATATTTGTGATTCCTTACTTTATCAATTTTGTTTGACCTGTCGGATCCCACCTGAGGGATGAAAAATACAAGTATGGAGGGTCGAGTCGATACGATAAAGAGGAGCTTGGAGACGTTGGAAAAGAA
>JAOXYD010000001.1:17176474-17200899 GCA_028565735.1 Pinacopodium congolense
TCTTTGCAGTATATTTGGCAGGCTATAGGTAAGGCATGAAATAAGGGTCTCATAGCTGCAGATGCCATTAGGGCTTTTGGTGAGAGAGTTGGCTACAAGTGAGCTGTCCCCTGATGTCTTGTAAATTGTCAATTCTGATTTTTTTTTCTTTTTATTGTATAGCTTATTTTACGTATTACAAAAATTAATTTCTATTTTTATGTACCGGATAAAATGTATATATAATTCACTCTATTTGACAAGGGTAATGATCCATGTACAACAAAAATGCTAATTGCCTTTTGAATAAATCTTACATAATTCTTGCAGTTTGTATTTTTTAAAATTTATATTGTTATTTATATTCTCAATTTTTAGTCAATTTACTTTTTGGTATTGTTTGTAATTTTTAAAATTTTGTGCTTATAAATTATTGCAGTTTTTATAACTTCTCAAATATATAAAATTTAGTTTCTATTTACGAAATCTTTCTTACAATATGTTAAAGATTATTTTTACTAAATATTGTATAATTCATAAAAAAAATTTAAATGCACCAGTTAGCTTGCTATTATAGTTTTTAAGAAAATATGAGATAAATCACCGAAGTTTTGAGAAAAATGATACGGAACTAATTAATTAATTTATCCTTTAATATACAATATAAAAAAAGTTACGTATTGGTAGAATATAAATTTAGCTAATTTTGTATGATAATATAATATTAAAATTCAAATTTAATATTTATTAGTAACAGAATCGGAATAATAATATTAATTAATTAATTAATTAGATAAATTAGATTTCTTTAAATTTTTATGTATAAATTAAATGATAATTCACATGTTAATTAGAATGCTTGACTTTAGAATTAATAAAAACTATAATCATATTTTCTATTTTCTTATAAATTTAGAGAAAATCATTTTTTTAAGGCTTGAAAGTCGAAGTTGGAATTTAACTTTTCAGAAAAACCAAGGAGTTCCATGGGGTGACTTTCGGTGACCTTAGGATTCTTTGATAATTTTGATTTAAAAATTTTTAATTTTTAAATAAAATTAAGGATATAATTATATATATTTAAATAAATACGAATTGATATTTTTGTCCCAATAAATTAAAGATTGAAGAATAAAGAAGAAAGCTGTTGTTTGGTATGAATTTAATTTTAAATTTTAGTTTCTTATTTTTTAAATATAAAAATAAAAAAGTATAAAAATTAAAAATAATACATAAAAATCAATAAAAAAACAAAAAAATTCACATTTAAAAACTATAACTACCAACAAATTTAAATAACCCATAAAATTAAAAGCTTGCATTTATAATAGTCAGTATTAATAAAATATAATAATAATAAATATTATTTGTATTATTATAATATATATACATATCCATATTCCCTAGTTGAGTCCTTAAACCTTTTCTTTCCAACTAGTTCTTTGCTTCAAGACGGCAGGTCGTCCTTCATATCTAGTTAGTATGACCTACCGAGTGCCGGTCATCGGAGTATACCACCACCACCACAACCATCTCCGCTTCGCTTCACCGGAATCACATGTTCCAAAGTCTCTCTTCTCTCAAAACCAAAAGTCAACAACTCAAACAATTTAGCTTCCTCTTCTCTCTTTTCTCTATTAAACGACAGTTCTTGTTTTCAACTTCCTTCACTGACCCTTCACTCACACCATCTTCTAGTTGTCTTCAGACAAGCCATAACCACATAAAATTTTCATCTTTAGACTTCATTGGTGTTGCAGAATCTGTTTTATCAAGATGTCATTTTGCCACTGACAAGAGCAAACGAGAAAGGGAGAATTTTTATAACGATGCTACTTTCAAAGCCCTTCTCTTGGATCTTTCTAATACAATACCTGATGTCACCCGCCGTTTTATGAGAGTTTCAAGATTGAAACCTAAAGATGTCCTTGAACTATTACTGGGTTTTCAGCTTGAGTATGAAAGAGTCAGAGCTAGAGGTGAAAAGGTCGAGTCTTTGTGGCAGATTTTCGAGTGGGCTAATGTCTCGGATAACAGTTTCAGGCATCATCCCAAGTCATGTGAGGTTATGGCAACGATCCTTATACGACATGGGATGTTTAGAGAGGTTCAGTTATTGCTTGTGGCGACGCAGAAGAAAGGAATAGCTTTTGATGAGTGCAAAATTTCAAATCGGTTGATTGAAGGATATGTTGGTGCTTATGACGGTGAAAGAGCTCTTTTAGTGTATGATAGTATGAGGCAGCAAGGCTTAGAACCATCTTTCTTATCTTGTCGTGTTCTTCTCGAGCTTTTGGTGCGGACAAAGAAAACTAAATTGGCATTTCGAGTTTGCTTGGATATGCTAGAAATGGGGATGGGTTTGAGCAATGAGGACATGGCTAGCTTTGAGATTGTTGCTAGATTACTTTGTAGGGATGGAATGATTCAAGAAGCAAGGAATCTTGTTAAGAAACTTATGGCTTTAGATCTTTAGCCTAGCAACATTGTTGTAAATGAGATTACTTTTGGTCATTATGAGAAGAAGGATTTTGAAGATTCACTTAGCATCTTTGCTGACATAAATTGTTCACCAAATGTTATTACTGGCAATTGAATTGTGAATATGTTATGTAGTAATTATGGTGTAGAAAGAGTTAACATTTTCAAGCTGGAAATGGAAAGTTTAGGTTTTAAACCAAATGAAGTAACATTTGGCATCTTGATTTTTTGGTTTTGCAATAAAGGGAATTTGAGGGGTGCCTTTATTTATTTGTCAGATATGTTATCTCAAAGCCTTAGACCTGATGTGTGGGCTTACAATGCTCTTATTGCTACAGTGTTTAAAGGAGGTTTGTGGAAATATGACCAAGACACCCTTGATGAAATGCTTAAGGGGGGAGCAACTCCCAATTTATCAACTTTCGAAATTCTTTTAGCAGGTTATTGGAAAGCTAGACAATTCAATCAAGCAAAAAAGGTGGATCTTTATACGGTTGAGCTTGATCTGTTCACTTAAGGATCCACTCTCCAAATCATTTATGATCCTGAGACTGAATCCTTTATATAAAAAGTTAAAAAAGGGACAATGACATCAAAGTTTACAAGACTAAATTCTTTGATAGCATTTAATCAGGATCGAATATAACATTATAAATTAAACTTGAATCCATGATGTTTGATGTTCTGTTGAATTAAATGTTTATTCCCTTCCATGTATCACATAATGAACTTAACTCATAAAACGTTAAGTGGGTAATTCTGTAATTATTAGTACACAGAAATAATACTTGTATATAAGATAATGTGGATAACAAATAAATGAGCAAAAATATGACTGTTATTGAATTCACAAGTGTCAAAACAATTCAAGTAAGACAATCATATGTATATATACATATATACTATGCTAACAAAGACTTATTTATAATGTCTATCCTTTTAACATGGCCAATAAATGTTTTGGGTGGCAAGCCTTTAGTTAACGGATCCACTATCATTAGATCAGTACCTATATGCTCATTTAACATTTTACGTTTTTGCACTTCTTCTTTAATAGGCAAGTACTTCAAATCCATGTGTTTCTCACCCTTGGAATACTTGTCATTCTTAGGAAGAAAAAGGCTGTAAAGTTGTCGCAATAAAGTCTTAACGGTTTGGCGATACAGTCAATAATGCCAGGACCTAAGATAAAGTTTTATAACTACAATCCATGAACCTTGACCTCAAACCATGTCACAAATTCAGCCTCTGTAGTGGAAACTACTCCTCTAGCTAACAGAAATATATAATCGAATATAGATTTTCTTGAGTCCATAACTGGAATAATTTGAATCCGAATAACCTATCACTTCTAGATAGGTTGACTTTATGTACGTGAGCATATAATCCTTGGTGCCTTATAAATATCTAAGGACTTTCTTTGCAGCTTTCTAGTGGTCCAGATTAGAATTACTTTGATATCGGCCTAACATTCTAACAGTAAAAGTGATATCCAGTCGAGCACATGTTTAAGCATATATTAAGCTCCCAATTACTGACGCGTAAGGAATAGACTTCATTTCTTTACGTTCCAAATCATTCTTTGGACATTGCATTTGACTAAATTTGTCCCCTTTCTGAATTGGAACTATCCATGCAGAGCACTTTTCTATTTTGAATCTCTCTAATACTTTCTCTATATGACATTTCTAAGACAATCCTAACAATCCTTGTGATCTATTATGGAATATTTCTATTCCTATCACATAGGATGGCTCATCCATATCTTTCATTTCGAAATTATTAGAGAGAAAAGTCTTTACATTATATATTATTAGTAGTAAGAAGAATGTCGTCAACATATAGGACTAATTTAATGAACATGCTCCCACTGACCTTTATATAGATGCATTGATCAACAGTGTTCTTTATAAAATCGTAAGACATAATGGTATCATTAAATTTCAAATACCATTGTCGGGAAGCTTGTTTCAATTTATATATTGACTTCTTTAGTCTACACACTAACATTTCCTTTCCTGTGGTTTAAAAATCTTCCGATTGGTCCATATAAACTTCTTCTTCTAAGTCACCATTTAGAAAGGCGGTTTTTATATTCATTTGGTGAAGCTCTAAATCATACTTAGCCACCAAAGCCATAACAATTCTTAAAGAGTCCTTTGAAACTGGAGAGAAGGTCTCTTTATAGTCAATTCCACCCTTTTGAGTGTAACCTTTAGCAACAAGTCTGGCTTTATACCTTTTAATGTTACCTTGTGAGTCATGTTTGGTCTTAAAGACCCATTTGTAACCCACTTTCTTTGCACCTTCTGTCAACTAAATTAATTCCCAAACTTTGTTGCCATCCATTGATTTCAACTCTTATTTTATAGCATTGAACCACTTTTCAGAATTGTTACATTTCATGGCTTGTTTAAACGAGACTAGATCCTTATCAATGCTCAAGTCACATTCATATTCAAGTGAATAAATATTATAGTCACTCGAAATAGCTAGTCTTCTTTTCCTTATAGACCTTCATAATGCTATTTCTTGTGGCATTGCTTAATCATTTGTAACTTACACATCTACAACTGGTTATACATTAACATGTTCAATTTGTAAAGTTAGAACATTAATTTGTTGTGCCAGTATGTTGTGTATCTGTGATGCAACAAGCGGAACAACAATTGGAGAAACAATACTTGAGTAAAGAGTTTCAACTCGACTCACTTCAATCTCCATTTTTCGTGGTCCCTACTCCTACTGATTTGACCATTCTTAACAATCGAGCGTTATTAAACTCAACTATTCTCATACTATAGTTAGGACAGTAAAATCTATAACCCTTTGACTTTTTAGGATAGCCGATGAAATAACCACTCACGATTCTAGCATCAAGCTTCTTTTCATGTGGATTATACATCCTTACTTCTGCTTGACAATCCTAAATATGAAGGTGTCATAAACTATGTTTCCTACCTATCTATAGTTCATAAGGTGTCTTAGGAACTGCCTTACTAGGAATCCTATTAAGCAGATACGCAGCGGTCTTTAATGCATGGCAACGATAAAGGTACAGTACTATAACTTAACATACTTCTAACCATATCCATAAGAATATGATTCTGCATTTCAGCTACACCGTTTTGTTACGATGTACCAGACATTGTGTATTGCGCACATATGCCTTAAATTGCAAGAAACTTTAAAAATGGGCATAAAAATTGTCTACTTTCATTAAATTTTTCATAATATTCACCACCTCCATCAAACCTCACTATCTTTACTTTTCTATCTAACTGTCTCTCTACCTCGTTAATGAACACCTCTAAAATGTTTACGAATTGAGACTTTTCAAGTAACAAATAGATATATCCATATCGTGAGAAATCATCAATAAAAGTAATGAAATATTTTTCGCCACCCCAAGAAGGAATGTCGAAAGGACCACAGATGTCAGTGTGTATTAATTCAAGTAATTCACTACTTCTTGTGGTTAGATAATTTTATATGTGTTTAGTTTGCTTACCTTTAATGCAATCCACACATATATCCCAGTCAGCAAAATCTAATTGAGGTAAGATTTCATTTTTCACTAACCTCTATACCCTTTTCTTGGATATATGACCTAATCTTTTGTGCCACAAAAAAGCATAACACTTATTATGTGCACTACGCTTACTTCCTATACTATAATCAACATGATACAGAGATTCAGTAAAATCAACATCAAAATTGAAATGATATAAACAATCCATTAAAGTACCTGATCCATAATAATACTTATGCTTATACAAAGAGAAAACATTGTTTCCAATCTTAAAGTTAAAACCTACACCATCCAACTTTGCAACAGAAACTAAATTTCTAGCACATTTTAGGAACATAAAGATACTTTTCTAGATCCAGGTAACACCAAGTGTCCGAGATCAATCTATACATCCCAATGCCCTCTATTCGTGTCTTTTTTCTGTTCCCCATATACAAGAACTGTTCAATTCCGTTTATGGTTTGGATTAAAAGGAATCCCTGTAATGCATATTACATATGAGTAGTTGCATCAAAATCTAACTATCAGGTATTATTAGGAACTTCAATAAAGTTTGATTCAAAATATACTGAAACATAGTATGTACCTTTCTTTTTTAACCAAGCCTTTCGTTTCAAACAATCTTTTTTTAAGTGGCCAGGTTTCTTATAGAAATGACACCTCTTGTCTTCATGGATTCGGCCTTCATTAACCTTGCTGGAAGCCTTGTTCTTATCCTTACCCTTTTCCCCTTATTTATTCTTACTACGACTAGCTCCTTGATGAAATGTGAGATGAATGGAGTGCTCCTTCATTTTCTTTAATCTCCCTTCGTCCTGAACTGACATGACCTTAATATCTTGAAGGTTCCATTTTTTCTTAATGGTGTTGTAGTTCACCTGGAACTGGCCAAACTCAAGAAGAAGTGAGTTGATAATGAACTGTACTAAGGACTTACTCACATCCATACCCATGGATTTTAGTTTAGCTACTAAATTCGACATACGTGTTACATGATCATGAATGGGCTGAGACCAATCAAATTTTTTGGTAGTCAGCTCACTCATTAAGGTCCCTACTATAGACTTGTCAGCTATTTCTAATTGGGAGTATTCCTTAAGTCTCAACATGAACTCCTTTACATTGTCCGTCTTAAGCATTGATGGCTTAATATTTTCTGCGATCATCATTCGTATCAAGTTCAAGCTCAGTCTATTAAATCGTTCCCAAGCCTCGTAATAAGACTTGCCAACTTCAGAACTAGTCTCGGTTACGGTTACAGGCCTTACATCTAAAAATAAAGCCAAGTCCAAATCCATTACACCCAGTTGAAATTGGATTTATTCAAACCAATCTGCATAGTTCAGACCATTGAACTTGACAACCCCATTTTCTAAAGCGAACAAATTAGTTGATGCTACAAACACATCATATAGCTCACACATTAATGCTTTGAGTAAACCTTAATGGATTCAGACTAACTTATAACTCTGATTATATATCTAAATTCTCCTTTGGATGATATTTAAATACATAGTTGTAATATATAATGTTGCCAATAAAATTCACTATAATGGATAATCAATCATATTCTAGTCAGCATGCATGTTATCTTTTGATATACAATCATATTAACTAAATATGTTGATAAGTCCCTTTAATATCATTAATTATAAGCAATGGTTAACTTTTGGGTGACCTCCTAGTGATATAATTAATAATCTCAATTGTTCAATAAAACTTTTATTTCATTTAATAGCATCATAACAACTTAATCAATTAAAAAATTTCACAATTAAATATTTAAAATTCTCCAAGGTAGGCCACTTTGGTGACTAACAAGCTTTCCATGAATAAACATTTAGTTAGATAATTATTATACATGACTTAATTTAATTTACTTATTTTTGTCACTTTGGTAACTAACAAACTATTCTAAAGTACCATAATATCATATACAAAATCTAACATGTAACTTAAAATTTTAATTTCAAGCATGACATAATATAAAATATTCAACATACCAAATAAGACATATAATATGACACTAAATTATTATGCATTGAAAACATGCGTAACATTTATGCATACATTCATGAAAATAAATCAAGTAATTAGTTCCTTACTTAATTAATTAATTATAACCCAAAATCAAATACCTTAGGTCTAATTAAAGTCCATTTATTCAACTCATCCATAAGTTCAAAATAATGTCATGGTCCAATTTTGACTAAATTAATTAATTCAATTCATGACCCAAAATAACTTAAAATAAAAGACTTAATGAGAATCCATCAATTGAAACCCAAAAAGTTTTCTCTCAGGTCCAAAAGGCTTGGAAATTCGACCCTAAAGAGTGTTAAATTTGGCCATAAAACGTGTAGAAGGCCCAGCCACACTAATTGCAAAAAGTCTGACCCAAAAGGCCATAAACTGGCTCAAACTGACTCAATACAAAACAGTTGCATGATAGCCCAGACCTGGCCTAAATGTAGAAAAACAAGGTCCAACACTCAGATTGAACACATGGCCCAGAAGTCTGGACCAAGGCGTGCACGTGTGACACACGCGCAGTGCCTGTTTGGCAAGCTCGTGCGATGCACGCACCTGTCGTCTCTACGCCTTGACATGTAAACGCGTGCAACGTCCTACGTCCAAACACCGTTTCGTTTTCTTGTTTTTTTTTTTCCCTTTCAGACCGTTTCCTTAATTGTTTTCACACCAAAAACAAATCTTTTCATAAGCCATCAATGATTCGAACTACCATGGACCCATTCGGTGGACAAAATCAACAACAGAAAACTTTGTTTTCTCATACTAAAAATCGTCTTTTCTCACTCTAACTCTAAATTCCGTTTCTGATATTCAAATATTTGGGTTCTTGGGCTATTGTCTTGATCTTAATCCATGTTTACATGCCAAAATTAAACACGAAAGTAATGGAATCCAACAACAAATTCATAGGTTGTAACATCCAAAAAATTAAAAAGTCGTTTGATTAAGTTTTTAATTGTGATTTTTAGTTGTTGATGTTATATTTTTGTATTAAATTTTGTGTATTTTTATAAATTTTTGTATTGTCTGTCTTAATTTTTGTGCTATATTAAAAAAAAATTTAATTTTTATAATATTTTTTATTAATTTTTGTGTTTAAAAAATTTAAAAATTAAATCTTAAAACTAAATCATTTTTAATCGCCCCTAAATTGAAGCCTCTTAAAAGCATGATGGTATCATATCCTCACTCAAGATAAAAGTTTGTCATGATTTCGTAGGAGTTGAATCGAACTATCACAGCTTACAAACAGCAATGACTGCTTTGTACGCTTAGAGAACTGGATAAGATGTTGGAGTTGAGTAGAGAAATGGGATTGAGAGGCTGGGTTCATGGCTCAGTTGTTCAAAATGCCATTGTTGAAAGCCTTCTTTCTAGCCATAAGCTTCAAGAAGCAGAACATTTTCTGGATCAGATGGCAGATAAAGATCTAATTCCTGATCCTATCAATTACGATAATCTGATTACGTGCTTCTGTGATAATGGAAGCCCTGAAAGGGCAGTTAATCTCTTGAACATAATGTTGAAGAAAGGAAATCTTCCCTCTTGTTCCAGTTACGAATTTATCATCCATTGCCTCCGCACTTGCAATCATCTTAATAAAGCCTTGGATTTCCATGCTGAGATGTTAGACAGGGATCTTAAACCAAGTGACAAGACATGGGACGTGCTTATTCGCAAGCTTTGTGATGAGTGATGACAGACAAACGACAGAAGCAGAAAAGCTCTTGAATTTGATGGTTTGGACTAGTGAAACCCCAACCAAATCGATGTCCTCCATTGTAATTCAGAAGATCACAGCGAGAATAGTCTATTTGAGGCATCAGAGCTGGTGCATATGATGCAACATTGTGGTTATCCGCCAGATTTTGACACTCACTGGTCTCTTATAAGCAACTTAAGTATTAACCTCAATGGATTAGACAACAAAAGCAGTAGTAAAGGTTTTTTTGTCAAAGCTCCTCCCTCGTAGTGCATTCTCTCATAATAAGGATTTTAAGGCAAAAAAGGAATAATAAAAATTATTTAGTACAATACCATGTGAACTTTTAAAAAATTGCATTGCAGCCGCCTTATGTTACATGTTATGTCGTATCACATCAATATTATTACACAATTACTTTGTGTTAACACTTTTTACTAATTCAGAATATTTTTTAAAAATTATTTAAAATTAATGTAAAGTACATAAAGTTTGTAATATTTTTTAAAATATATGAGATATTTGATATATTAAAAAAATTTGAGGGGACAAAATAATATTTACTCTATTTTTTAAATGTTATACAATTCTATTCATTCATATTTCATCATTAAGTTATTGTAAACCTATTTTCAATTCCTTATCTTGAAACTTAAGAATTTTAATATTAAGTTATTTTGTATAAAAATAGATGAAAAATGAACTGAATGCCAGAGAGGTTATATAATAACTAAATAATGTTATAAAAAATGATGACTTTAAAATATAAAGATTAAAATTAAAAAAAAATTAAATGACTCCCATAATATTTCTTTTTTTTTTAGAATAAAAGAGTATCATTGTCTAATATTCAATAGAACAAAGTCACTTAATGGATTTTAATGTCTGAAGATAATTTTCAAGTTATCTACACAATGAGCAGCAATGTCATCCCTAATCTTCGTTAGAGGTCTGTTTACAAGCTTATAAAGCAACCAAAGTGTAGAGTGTTTATTATCTTTCAAAAAAAAAATTAAAGTTTAGACTGTTAGATTTAACCACGTAGAAGTTGAAATAATTGAAGTGAGATTATAAACTAAATTCTCAACTGTAACTGTAAAAAGAAAAAAAAACATTAAACTAAATAAGATCTTTAGGTTAATACATTAGTTCTTTTTGTGGATGGATCTTTTTTATTTTAATCATTATATTTTGAAAATTATCGTTGACTTATTTAATTATCAAACAACTCTTTCTGCTATATTCCATTAGTTTCTCACTTTTTACTCAAAATGATGTTATATTAATAATTTTAAGATTAAATACAATTCTTTTTGGAGTTATAAACAAATAGAAATTTAATGGGATATAATGGAAAAAAATTGTATGATAATTAAATAAGATTATAAGGGTAAATGATAGCTTTTAAAATATAATTAAAATAATTAATTCAGACAACAGGATATCCGCCATAATTAACCTTAGGGCATGTTTAATTGGGTTGTGAGTTTTGATTTTTTGTTGTGATTATTATATTTTTGTATTGGTTGTTGTATTTTTTTCGATTTCTCTACTGTATTAATGTATTTTTTATCAATTTTTTTATTTTAAAAAATAAGAAATGAAAACAAAAAATTAAAGTGAAACTAAACATGTCCTTAATGGACAACTTTATCTTATCTCAAGTTGAATTTCACATAAGAGTTAGATATTAAAGAAAAGACAAGGTGAAAATCCTTTATAGAAAATAATTTTAATCAACTCTTTAGGTCCTATTTGGTTTGTTTCTATCTTCTCTTTATTATTTTAAATTTTTAAATATAAAAATTGATAAATATATAAAAATAATTAAATGTAAAAATTAATAAAAATATAAGAAAATTGATATAAATAATATATATTAAATTTCGTGTTTAAAAAATAAAAATAGAAAACGAGAATAAAAAATAAACCAAACGGGTTTAATCTATTTCTTTTTCGATTTCTGATTTTCTGAAATTTGAATTATAATTATTGTTACTTTGTTAGGCCAGTGTGGATTTGGGCTGTAACACTGAGAGTTAAATGCTTGCCCTCAATACGGAATCCAAACCAATAAGGCACTAGATGTCATCAGTAGCAATCATTTGCAGATAACCTATAACTGTGACATGGGCCTGGCCAATCTGATCTCTGATGATTAGCTCCTCCCTATGACTTCTTAGGGCCTTTTTGTTATTCATTCTATTTTTAATTTTTAATTTTTATTTATTAAATACATAAATTAATGATAAAAATTTACACAATTTATTTATGTTTATAAAATTATTTTATAAATTTTATTTAAAAAAATTAAATTGAATAATAAATATAATTTATTACTTATATGTATTTTTAAGGTACATGAGAATATTTATTTTAAAATTTAAAATTTATTTCTTATTTAGTCGTTATTACTAAATTATTTTTTATAAAAATTTTAATTAAATGAAAATTTTCAGTTTTTTATTATAAGTTTCAACTAAATATATTTTTATTTTTCTAAAAAATATATATTAAAAACTAAAAATTAAAAATTATAATAAAAATAAAAGTAATACCAAACAACTCTTAATTTTCATTCTTGGGTGTAAATCTATAAAATGCTTCCTTTTTTAAAAAAAAGAAAAAGCAAGTCCATATTCCCTATAAGTATATTTAATTAAAAATTAAACGTCAAACTCAACCCCAATTGATCACAGAAATTTGAAGATTATGAGAGTTGTCCCCAAGCCATCCCCTCCAAGGCATATGCATATATATATAATACTCGACAAAGAGGTAGAACAGCCTTTTGAACTCAATCAATTATAATAAATAATTTGTCACATTCAAAAAATGACAAATCAAATTAAATTATAGTAATTCAAGTTAATAGGTCTATGGTCGACTTAGTAACAAATAAATAAAATTTTCTAGTTATATCTCGTGAAAACAATTTTCTTTTATAGAATAAATTATTTTCTCTCTTAAGATAATATTTAAATGCTCACATGAATTAATGGAACGTTTTTTAAATGGACATTATTAAATAACACTTTTGACGAGAGATATAAACAAAACGCCTAGTGATTTTTTAATTATATGAAGCTATTCTGCTAAACCGGTTGCCAATGCTAATCATAATGAATGCTAAAGACGATTAGTAGGTTAGCCATTGCCAGATATGACACCTAAGCTGGTCGATGATGACGACGATTCAATATTTTCTGGTTACAACAACCAGACATGTTTTTTTATGATCTGTCACATCTCAATTATCCTACTTGCCAACTTGGAGTCTGTCTGTCCAATCTGAACAAATTCTCTAGCTTTTATCGAAACCTAGAAATAGATTTTCTCAACTTTAATTCGTTTATCATTTATTAATGTCATATCTGTAACAACAAAAAGCACAGGTTTTCCTTTATACGTGTTGTCTTCTTACAACCTTATCAACTTTATTACTTATATTAATTATATTTATCGCTCGTTCGTTGAATGATTTTATGGAGCTTTTTATATTAGCAAGACATAAGAATATAAGATACATACATACTACAATGGGAGAGGATTGTCACCTTTTTCTAATATTGGAATATTCAGAGTTCTTTTTATAGAACTTACTAACAAAGAAATTGTTAATAAACAGCAAAAGAAGATAAGCTTGAACATTCCTTATCCAAAAGGATGAACTTGTGAGAAATGCATGCTTGCATCAAGGTGGTATCATGGAGTAATGGGTATGTTTCAAAATCTACACCAAGTAAATCTTAATTAAATTGTAGACTACAACTTTAATTTCGGGCACAAATTTAGGGATGTTTAGTTGAGTTGTGTATTGTAATTTTGTGTTGTAATTGTTGTATTTTTATATTGTTAATTGTGTTTCTTTTATCGATTTCTGTACTGTATTAGTATGTTTTTTTATCGATTTTTGTGTTTAAAAAAACAGAAAATTAAAATTAAAAACGAAAACCAAACTAAACAAGGGGTTTAGTTATTGTAAACCAAACATAATTACGGATTGTGGTCCGGTTTTGTTATTGTAAGTTGTTGTAATTGTACTTGTGCTATTCGTAATTATGTTTGCATCATCTGAAATTACTACAATCATTTGCAAATATAATATAATTTACATCTAATTTTATATTATGAATTCACTTCATTCATTCAAATTTATAGCAAAAATTTTAGGGTCATTTGATTCAACTTTTAGTTGTAATTTTTATATTGAATTTTGTATATTTTTATAAATTTTTATATTATATTAGTGTTTTTTTTATATTTTTGTGATATTCTTTTCGATTTTTATATTTTAAAAAATAAAAAAACAAAACAAAAAACAAAATCACAAACGAATGGGCCCTAATTAAATCAGACTCTATTATTTTAAAACATCCAAATTAAATCCTTATACTTTAAAAATGTTTGAATTAAAATTTAAAATTTTAAAAATTAATCTTAATATTTTAAAAATATTTAAATTAGACTTTAGACTGTTAGCAATATTTAAATTTAACTTTAAACTGATAAAATTCTAAGGTTCAAATTAAATGTTTTTTAAAACATTAAATTTCAATTCAATTACTTATAAACATTAATGTCCAACCTAAGTTTAAATGCAAATGTTAGAATTAAAATAGGCTTTTATGCCTTCAAGTTCATCCGCCAATACCGTGCCATCTATTCCATGTTTACTCCTTTTTTGTGCTACGAAACAAAAAAAAAAAAAACTTGACATTGCCACTAATGCACTGATCAGTCTATCCAACGTAAAACCTTGGAGGGTCCCTGTTGGGGACGACATCAGCAGACCCTGACCGTCGTGTCGAGTAGCTAGCTGGTGGGGGGAAAACGCCATAGACGGTGGGGGACCACGGTGGCCCTCGTGGAGGGCCTTCCCACCACCACCTCTCATCACATAAACCGTGACATTGCCTAACTATTATAGTATGAGTTGTCGATTCCTTATCTCCCAATAACCACAAACAAAAGATTGGAAGAGTCAATAGGTGTCTGAACGTGGAATTTTGGTTTATGTGCTAATGGACTTCATGATTTATATTATTCCCCCCACTTATATTCATCATTGAGTAGAAAGCTTCGAATATCATGCACTGGAAACCTGAGTTGATAGTGATATACTACTACCTTTTATGATAAATGTAATGAACCTTCGCTATCATGGCACTATATATATATAATCTCATTGTGATTTTTCTTGTTCTAAAAAATATTATCTAAAAAACATTATGTAATATTAGAAATTTATGAAAGGATATTTTTCGTTATGTTTTCGTTAAATTATTATAACATAAAGCATTATAAGGGTTAGGGCAGAACAGTTATATTTATCACTTATTCGATATCAATTACATGATAGTTATATTTATCACTTATTCGATATCAATTACATGATAGTTTTTGTTATTTTAATAGATATTTAACAGGTGGTCTTTTTTATGAATTTTTTTATATCACTAAGTATTTTTCATTAATAAAGCAATAAAAGAAAAGAAAATTTAGAGAATATTTAGTTGGGTTGTGGATTGTGATTTTTTGTTGTAATTCTGTTTTAATATTGATTGTTGTGTTTTTATTTTTTATTTTTATATTGTATTAGTGTATTTTTTTTAATTTCTATATTTAGAAAAATAAAAAACTAAAATTAAAAATTAAAACTAAAACTCAATTAAACAAGGCCTTAAAAAACAAGTCTTTTGTTATGTTTTTGTCGAATTATTTTAACATAAAGCATTATATTTATCACTTTTGTAACAGTCAATCAAATCAAATGATAAATTTTGTTAAAATAACTTGATAAATATTTAACATAAAGCCTCCTTTATGATTTTCTAATATCACAAGGTATTTTTCATAATTTAAAACAATAGATATTAGTTTTTAAAAAAATGAATGAAATCAAAATAAAAATATCATGAGTTAATTACCTCATATATTCTCACCATGCAAATAAATTGTAAAACACACTAATACAGCACAGAAATCGAGATAACAACATAAAGATCTATAAAAATACGCAAAATTCAATACAAAAATACAATAACCACAACAAAAAATTATAATAAAAAACTCAATCAAACGACCCCTAAAAAAACGTTTCCTTGATTTGTTCATCAACTTTTTCCTTTTGTTTTATAAGTTAAAATAGGCTATGTCATATGAAATATCCATATCCAATTGCAAACAAAGAATTTTTAGCAATTATGTTTGAATAATTATGAACAAAACATTAATAAGCACGTCAAGGAACTCGTTAATCAATTAAGAAATAATGGACAACAGAGAACTGAATTTATAGGACTTTCCAATGCCTGGTTAACGGGTTTTTTTTTTTTTCCCAACTTATACTGGATTTTTGTCCTTTATTCCATCAAAGGACAAAGAATAACTCCAAAATAACCTACGAACTCCAAAACCTAGAAAACCCCATTTTTCCTCAAAAAATAGTTACTTTCTTTTCGTGCAAGTCTTGCCTGATTGGACTGAACAAACAATGCTTTCTGCTAAATCGTTATTCAGGGCGTGAACAAAGAGATATATACAGACTGAAAATACGTTTTAGCTTTTAAAATTTATATTAGAAATTAAAAAGGATTTAAACGTTTGACAACATTTTAAAAAAGATTATAACAATTAAAAACGTTTTAAAAAACTTTGACAAAATGTTTAAATCAAACTCCAGAACAATATTTAAGATCACAAAGGTTATTATGTGACATAAATCAATTAAAATTGTTACAATAATAACTGCAAACGAAATTTAATACAAATTTAAATTTCAGTCCATTTTTAAATCTTTTTTAAATATTTATAAATAATCTTTCTTCATTTTCATATAAATGTTAAGAGATAAAATGTATCTTTATATATATATATATATATGTCAACTTTCATATTGAATAGAATTCCTTTTATATATGATATTTATGTATATTAAATTTTTCTGAAGTTAGTGGTATCGTTTGATTCAGTTTTTCATGTATATTTTTTTATGTATTTTTGTGTATTTTTTAGATTTTTATATTATCTTTTTCACATAAAAAAGACAAAAGAAAAAAGTAAAAATAAAAATAAGAGACAAACATCCCCGAAAATTAATACATGGAAGCATGTGATCCTTCTCTTTGAAAAAGGAAAAGGGGCCCCTACTAGAGTCCTTTGGTAGCCTCTCATCTATCAAATGAGGACTAAAAATCAAAAGATGAAAATGCCTCTTATTTAACATATAGAAAGTTAGAGGGCTGCCGATAGAAACATCTTAATTAGACCCTTTGAAAATTGTGGAAAGTAAAACTTGAATTAGAAACATATCTTCTTTTACTTATTGAGATAATTACAACTTTTTAAAATTTAATTTCTTCAATTAAATTTCAACACTTTTTAAAATGCAAATATAGTAGAGCCAAAAGTGTTTTTTTTAACAGGAAAAAGAAGATGGTGATAAATGAAAAAAAAAAAAAGGATCTTGACCAATGTATGAAATATCATACTGGATTCAATATCGGATTTATTTTTAAAACAATACTGTACTGATACCGGTCAATTCTAGTACTGTTTCGAATATTTTTTAAAATTTATAAATTAATGCTTAAATTTTATAAAATTTGTAAAATAATCTGTAAATATATTATATTGTATAATTTTTAACTTAATTTTAAATTTTAAAAAGTCAAAATACCAAATTTTTTTAATATTTTTTTTTATTTTTTTATGATACCGCCAATTATTTTCGATACTAACCAGTATTTAAATTTAATTTAAAATACATTAATTTTGTACCAAATTCTAGCTTGTACCGCGACGGTATTATACACGGTGATCTTGACACCACTTCCCTATTATAACTTGCGTTTTTTTTTATGAAAAGAATATTTTAACTAATAAAGTTTGTCTTAGATGCGCCTATTAATTTAGATGTCTCAATTTCTACTAATTGGAATGTATCAGTTTCTCCTCACCTGAAAGAATGATGGGTTAAAAGTACCAATATGTTAAGGCTCATTTTTCTTTTTCTTTTTATTTTCTGTTTTTTATTTTTTAATATAAAAATTAATGAAAATAAAACATTATATATATAATAATAAAATATAAAAATTAATTAAAATAACTGACATTGATTTTTATGTTTAAACAAATAATAACAAAAAATGAAAATACGAAGTTACAGGGGTATTTGATATTATTATTAGTTTTAATTTTTAATTGTAATTTTTGTATGCTTATATTAGTTTTGTGTATTTTTTAAGTTTTTGTACTTTTTATTTTTATATTATATTAGTGTGTTTTTTTTTCTATACTATTTTTTTCGATTTCTATATTTAAATAATAAGAGATCAAAACTAAAACAAAAGTGAAACAAAACAATCTCTAAGGATGCATTTAATTGGGTGGTTAGTTGTAGTTTTTTTTTGTAGTTTTTGTATTTTTGTATTAAATTTTATGTTTTTTTTCCGGTTTATATACTGTATTAGTGTATTGTTTTTATAAGTTTTTGTACTTTTTTATTTAGAAAAACAGAAAATGAAAAAAAAACTCAACTAAACAAAACCTAAATTAAATGGACCTTAAATTTATAAATATCAATTAAATTGATTCTGTTATTTATTTCTGAATCACTAGTTTGAGTTTACTCAATACATGCAGGGATGATAGAACCAAGTTTTGATGCAAAGTCTAAGTCTTGATGCAAAAATGTGAACTACAATGTTGATTGTCGACAAATGATATTAATATGGGACAAGCAGCTGCTCTGTCGTTTTTCCACAGTTACTGATGATTACAGGAACATGGATTTATATGTAGCATATAGACAAATTGGTGACATAATGTCCTTGCCTTAATATTGCACTCTATCATTGCCTTCACTGGGACCTCCTTCAAATCCGTTAACATTTTTATATCAATGGAAACCGCAATCGCTATCTTTTAACCGAATATATTATGGGGTGCACGAAATAACATGCAATACAAGTGGCTTTAGATCAATTATTTGACGAATTAGTTACTTCAAATTAAATAATGAAATCAATTTAATTGATGTTGATTGATACATATAAATTATTTCATATAAAATAAGGATAAAAAGATTAGGATGAATTTAACTGTTGAATGTCTTAAAGTTTAAGTAAACTTGAATTATTATTTAATATAATATTTTAGGGAAATAACCCTAAATAGAATTTAATGTGAATTTGTAGTGGAAGCAAGGGAGAAGAGCTGATAAGATGTTTTTGTGCATTCATCGACGTAGTTTTGAATGAAAATTGAAGAATAATGGATGTCTAAAACAATGCTGTTAGGATGATGCTTAAGAGTGGTTATAATTTAGAAAAAAATGAAATTTCGTGAGATGTATTATACAAGGTTAGTGTTTTATAAGAAAATTTTAATATATTTTATACAAATTACTTCAAAAAAAAATAAAGAATTCCCTCTCTTTATCTATCCATAAATATAAATTTTATTTTTAGAGATCAAATCACGTGAATCTTGTATTGTTTTTCTTTCTTGTGTTTTATTTGTTGTTTTATTCTTACAAATTGCACAACTTTAACTTAGGGTACATCCGTTTGAGTTTTTTTCTTTGTTTTGATTTTTGGTTTTTTAAAATAAAAAATAAAAAATAACATAGAAACTCAAAAAAATAAAACACTAATATAGTATAAAAATAAAAAATAGTATAAAAACTAAAAAAAACACACAAAAACTAATACAATATCACAAAAAATACAATAAAAAACTACAGCCTAAAACTTTATCAAACATAATAATTGTAAGTTTAACTGCTTATCACAAACTCTATCCGGACTCAAATTTAGAACTTGTTAATTAATATTTAGTTGAGTCATGAGTTGTGATTTTTTGTTATAGTTATTGTGTTTTCATATTAGTTTCATATTATGGAAAATATATAACATCTCCTCTTCTTGTATATGGTAAACACAGTTAAAATATGCTTAAATCAGGTTTACTGGCATCTGATACTGCTAAATGTTTTCCAAGGATAACATATTACAATAATCCTTAAAGATAGATGGAACTTTGTATCAGAACATCATGAAGAATTATGAGTCCAAGAAAAAACAGTATGACTGGGAGAAAAAGGAGTTCAGTTGCTGTTGGTAGAAGATGTATCATTAAACGTGTGTTTACATATGGCATGTTGTGTTTGTCATTTAGAAAAATTTTGGTAGTCAACAAGTGGTGATTATCCTACAAAATAATTCAAATATTTTTATATGTTTTAAATTATTTATTAATATATAAAGAGTATTTGGATTATTTTACTGAGGCCACCACTTGGATCAAGAATGATTAATAAATACGTAGCTGGTCAACTACTAATTTCCTTAAATTTATATAGAAATTTAGGCTTTATTTAGTTGAGATTTGATTTTTAGTTTTAATTTTTAATTTTTTTAAATATAAAAATTGATTAAAAAATACAATACAGAAATCGAAAAAAGAAAATATAACAGTCAATACAAAAATACAGTAATCACAACTACAACTTATAATTTAGGGCTTGTTTACTTTGACTTTCGTTTTTTATTTTAGTTTTATGTTTTTCTAAACACAAAAATCGATAAAAAAAATACATTAATACAGTACAAAAATCGATTAAAAAAACACAATTACTAATATAAGAATATAATAAGCACAACACAAAATCACAATTTACAACCCAACTAAATATTTTCTTAATAGATATTAGATATAAGGGAGGAAGAGACACAACTATTATCCATCTCTAATATCAACTATAACTATTAAGATGAGAACATAAAAGACATTAGGCATTTATTTTTTAATAAAACTATATAATCTTTATTGGTTGAACCTTTTTCACCACTAATAGGAGAAATCATAATAATATCTCCGTATACATCATCCAAATAAGAATGCATTATTGTGATTTTTTAATTTAATGGTCATAAAAAGACTATCAATGGGAGTCATATAATTTTTCAATTTTATTTATTGACCCGCAACCATTATTCTTCGGATGCAGACCGGGTAAATTTTTGGGTATATCCATTAGTAGCAAATAAATAAAACAGAATCAGTAACTCAAAATCAAATAGCGTGATTGACTCGCATGGTCAGTAGTGAGAATTTAACGCATTGCTACGTGATGGTTGATGCCTAGCCTATTGATAAAACCACAAACAGAAAATGATTGAAGATCCTGTGTTTGATAGATTAGTTTACAGGCAAATTGACACTTAAATATGTTAAATAAATAAATAAATAAGGTGATAATATTAAGGTAGTTTGTTATTGGTTATAATTTTTAGTTGCAATTTTTTTTTTATATATTAATTTTTGTATGTTTTTTTCAATTTTTATATTATATTATTATTTTTATATTTAAAAAAAAAAAAAACCGACAATGATACAAATCAACCCCTAAACTTACATAGCTTATGATACAAACAGGTTCTTCACTCTCTATTATTTCCACTACAGGCTTTTCTATACACACACCATAGCTTCTAAGCAACAATGGTGGCTAAAATTCCACTTCACCCTAGACAGTATTTACTAAAGCTTTTCAATTTAGTAATTCCATAGGCAATCAAGATCCACCGGTCCACAAGAACTTAATGGATAGTCCTGATCATCAAACGATCTTTGAAACATTTCATGTTTGGTTCTTCCTGAAGATATATCAGTACTAAAGCCAGTATCTTGAGAAAGCTCTGTTTTTGAGTTCCGTTTCATGATTGGTCCAGTGTTTTCGAGCAACAACTTCAGTATGGATTGGTCTGGCATGAATAAAGAATCTGGGTGCTGAAAGTTGGCGATAATCGGTGAAAATTGTGTCGAATTGGATCTTTGAAGTGGGTTTTTCGATGAGAAAAGTGGGGCAGGTGATATGTTTGAAGAAGATGAAGCAGCAGCCATGAGAGAAGTGTTTAAGCTATCAACCATGCCTTCTTGAGGCTTCTGATCCTCCATTGGATTGGAGAAGCAGGTCACGTGGGAAATATCTCCTGCCTTGGTTCTTTGCTCGCTGTTGTGTGGAGAACTATCCAGCAATGGAGGCAATAAACTTGGCCTCAACTCACTTCCGCTTGAACTTAGCCTCGCCATTCCTGATATGGGAATTTTCTTCCCACCAGGACTCTTGTGGAAAACTCTGCAAATCACCCACTCATTCTGAAGAAAAATCAAGAGAATACTTGTAAGTGATTAAGAACATCGTGAACGAAGATGAACAGAAGTAAAAAAAAAAAGAATCTACCTTTGGAGTTTTGGGAAGATTATAAACAGGGTACTTCCCTTCTAATCTATACTCATGCATAACCCAGTTGGTCTTCTCTCCCTTTGGTGCTCTTCCTCTGTAGAACACCAACGTCTTTTTCATTCCAACAAGCGTCTTTCCTCTGTAGATTTCCTTATCTTTCCCTGTTGCCTTCCAGTAACCAGCATCAGTTGCTCTATTCGTCCTCAAACCAGTAGGATACTTTCTGTCTTTGAGACAGAAGAAGTACCACTCCTTTTCACCTATTTTAGCCCTCCCTTCAAAACCGATTAATTTAGAAATATAAACAAACAGATTCCGAACATAATCCAAATGGCTAAAACACAGAAAAAAACAGAGGAAATACTTACAAGGCAAATCCCATGGTTCACACTTATTCAAATCAACCTCACAAATAGCTACAGAACAGAAGCAGTTGTCGAGAACCTTTTTAGACAGGTAGTGGGTAATGAGCTCTTCATCAGTTGGATGGAACCTAAACCCGGGAGGCAACTCCATCTTCTCATCTCCTGTAAAAGCTATAGAATTGTTCTCCATCTCACCTGTTTTCAACAACTAATCCACAACAATATTTATAAACCTCAAAGGGTTTGAACAACCCACGAAGAAAGTGATTAGAAAGTGAAGATTTTTTAAAGCAAAAGCTTGTGGCTAAGAGAAGAAGGGGGTGTTAAGAGAAAGAAGAGAAGTTGGGAAGAACAGAGCCTCCATAAATACTGGTTTCGTTCTGTTCCTGAGGAAAGAAACGTGGATTGTAAGGCAAAGTTTATTGGCTCTATCTCACTCATTTTGATGAATAATTAGACTAATTCTTATTCTATTTCCATATGACTAATGATCATATTAAGAATATGCTTATTGATTTTTTTTTATTTTGATATGCAAAGTCTTTGAGTTAGTTGCAACCAAATTTATCTGTTGTGCAAATTTTTTAAGCTTGCAATCACACGACTTTTTATCTGGGTTAGTGATTATATTTTTCTTTTCTTTTTATTTAAAAAATGCAAAAAAAAATTTTATAATGGGAGAACCAAAATTATTTAGATAAATTATCAAGTTTAAGTAATAATCTGTAAATTATATATTTTGAATAAATATGTTATTGAATTCTTAAGTTAAAATTAAATAAATTAATTTAATTAATTTTTGTAAGTTTGAAAATAATTGCGTATGTAATTATAAATGAAATATATTTTTAATTAAAAATTGTAACATGATAATCTTCTTCTTCTTTTTTTCCCCCTTTCTTGGGATCATCCTTAAGTCAATTTGAATAAGGAATTAAATAATAGTTTCTCTTTTATTTTCTAAGCATGCTATTCCAATCTTGAAAGGTAGGATGGAAGGAAATGAGGAAAGGCATGTCATTTCTTATTTACTTATGCTTTTGAAGGTCAACTTATATTGAGGGCTCATTTTTCATCACTTATACATCCATTTTGTCTCGGTATTCAGTCTTTTTCTTTTTCCCCTTCATTTTACTTTTTATTTTATAAAAAATTATTTGGTAACTAATATCATCATAAACATACTAATTTTTGAATTTAAGTTAATATGATTATTAGTAATTAAATTTTAAAAAATATATTATAAATAATATTTGTTATTAAAAAATCTATCCTTATAAAACTACAATAATTGTTAAAATATTTTCTTTTACTTATTTCTCGTATTTAAATATCATTATTCAAATTGCAAATTTAAAGAACATTTGACAACTAATTTTAACACATTTATATTAATAATGTGATACTTATTAGTTTTTCATATTTAGTAATATTAATATATATTTTTACAATAATAATAATAATAACTACTTAAGTCTCTAATTTCGTTTAATCTATTATTTAATACTTAAAAATAAAAACTATACTTAATTTATTATATTCTATTAATAGTTATTTTTATTTTTATTAATTAACTAATTGATTATTTTTAATCTTAGTTATTTGTTATACAATTATTTTTTTAGAATGTAAATTTTTGTTTCTACTAAATTTTAAATTTTGATATAAGAGGATGTCTAAGAGATTCTCTTCTAATGAATCACAAGACCATTGGTTATTTGTTATACAATTATTTACAACACCAAAAATAGCAAAAATTTGTCTTTCTTCAAAATGGTCATTTAACTATATGTTCATATCCATGCGAAGAGGCCCACATAGTTTTTTTTTCTTTTTTTTAGTTAAAGTTTTGCCTCGCCACTTTAAGTATTTATTTAGGGGTCGTTTGTTATTTTTGTTAATTGTGATTTTTAGTTGTGATTTTTTATGTTATTTTCAATTTTTGTGCTGCTTTTTTTTTATTTTTATACTGTATTAGTGTGTTGTCTTTTTTATTTTTATATTATTTTTATTAGTTTTTATGTTTAAAAAAACAATAAATTTAAACTTAAATTTAAACCAAACCAAACAACCTCTTAG
>JAOXYD010000001.1:17205403-17230741 GCA_028565735.1 Pinacopodium congolense
ATGAATTTTTATATTTAATTTAACTAAACAGAAAAAAAAACCGATGCAACGGTGTCGTGTTGATACCCGAAACAGCTCCTGCAAACGTTAACAAGTCCCTTCTTTTCCCATTTTCGCGATCACGTCTGTGAAAAAGCGTTCCCATTTGAGCAAATATGTCCTGCTCAAGGCGCCGCAACGACGACGAAGACGTCGATGATTTCGACGAGTACGATCCCACCCCCTATGGCGGTGGTTATGACCTCGCTCTGACCTACGGCCGCTCACTGCCGCCGTCCGACGAGACCTGCTACCCAACTACCTCACAGTCTGAGGAGATCGACTACGATCGCCCTAGCTACTCCTCCTACTCTCAGCCCTCTGCATACGGAGATGAGGCTCTCGAGGCTGAATACAGCAGCTATGCCCGTCCCAAGCCTCGTCCCACCCCGGCCTACGGTGGTCGTCCGGAGTCTGGTTATGGGGTGGAAAGACCCGGATCGGATTACGATTCGGGCTATGGGAGGAGGCCTGAGTCTGAATATGGATCCGGTGGCGGGTATGGTGGGAGGACTGATTATGTGAAGCCTCCCAGCGAGGAATATGGATCTGGGTATGGCCGGAGACCCGAATCCCAGTATGAGTCTGGTGGTGGGTATGGCCGGAAACCCGAATCCCAGTATGAATCTGGTGGCGGGGAATATGGATCTGGGTATGGCCGGAAGCCCGAATCCCAGTATGAATCTGGTGGCGGGGAATATGGATCTGGGTATGGCCGGAAGCCCGAATCTCAGTATGAATCTGGTGGCGGCGAATATGGGTCTGGGTATGGCCGGAGACCCGAATCCAAGTATGAATCTGGTGGTGGAGAATATGGATCTGGCTATGGCCGGAAACCCGAATCCCAGTATGAATCTGGTGGTGGAGAATACGGATCGGGCTTCGGAAAGAGACCTGAGTCGGGATATGGATCTGGGTATGGTGGGAGACCCGAGTATGAGAAGCCCACTGAGGAGTATGGATCAGGGTACGGACAAAGACCCGAATCCGAATATGGGTCGGGGTATGGAGGGAGGACCGAATCGGAATATGGATCTGGGTACGGCGGAAAGACCGAGTCCGAATATGGGAGTGGTTATGGAAGGAAGAGTGAAACTGAATATGGAGGCGGTGGATCGGAGTACGGAAGTGGTGGGTATGGTCGGAAGCCGAGTTATGGAGAAGAGGGAGGAGGTTATGGAGGGAGGAGTGAGTATGAGAAGCCTAGCTATGGTAGCCAAGGGTATGAGAAGTCTGATTATGGCAGACGCCGTGATGATGACGCTGATGAATCTAGGAATAAGCATGGCTATGGTGGTGAAGAGGTCTATGGCCGCAAGAAATATGTAAGCTCTGTTCCTAAATTTGTTCCATTCATTGCAAGTCAATTGTGTGAATTATGTGTAAGATTCATAAAGGTCAATTCTTGCTTGCTTGTTGGGAATTTTTGGCACAAAGAAAGAATTCAGAAAGATGAATTCTTGCGTGCTTGTTAGTCATTTTCAGCATCTACTGTGGTAGTAGTGTGCAAGCCAGAACTGACAAGAGGGTGGGCTCCGGAAGCTTTGAGCTTCCGTCGGAACACGACATTTTAGCCTAAAACTCGAATAAGACCGGCTGGGGTCAGTCCAGGCCCAGTCCATTGTAGCCATGGTGTTAGCTATTAGGATATGACTGTCAGCCATCTCAATTTCCTTTTGGCTACTTGGGGCAGTTTACTTGTCTTACTTGTGATGTTGATGTTTTCTGCTGCTTTAATGTTAATAACTTGATATTGGGTTGAAGAAAAAGAATCTATTGGGTTAGAATTTCTGATACTTGTTGAGCAGATGAACTGATAAATTCTACCTGAGCCATAGACTTCATATTAAGACAATTCCAGTGTTCAAACCAAGTCATGCAGGCCAAAATCACCAGAAGTAAATACATGTTATTTGCATGAAATCATCTATTGTGAATGTTTATGGAAGTTCAGATTCATTTTATGTGCAAAACATGGCAATTGCGCACCGAAACGTTGCGATTTTATGTGGCAAAATCATCAGAAGTAAACACATGTTATTTGCATGAAATCATCTATTGTGAATGTTATGGAAGTTCAGATTCATTTTATGTGCAAAACATGGCAATTGCTTACCCAAAAGGTTGTGATTATACGTGTTGTACTCTTTCCGGCTTTATATCTATGTTTCTCATATGTGCATAATTTGCAGGGTGGTGACAATTCTGATGATGACGATGGAGAGAAGAAGCATCACCGTTACAAGCACCACCACCACAAGACCTATGATGATGAGTGAACTGATCTGATCCTGCAGTTGGGTTTCATGCCACCATTTAGCTACTAAATAAAGGGTTCGAGGCATGTTTCCTTTCAGGGTTGTGTGTTGGTTTTACTTTCAACTCGGTTCTTGAGTGTGTGCTCATGTTTTTTAATCTAAATAAGGACCCAAAACTTTTATGGGCTTGTGGTTTGTGCTTGATGCTGGTTGATGATATAAAGCCTAAGCCAATGGTATTATGGCTTCTTCTTCATCTTGGAACTGTCTCTTTTGTTGCATAAACTCTTCTGGTTTTGCTTGTTCTTCTTCTTGCCCAATGATAAAGACTTGTCTTGGTTAATTGGTATTATTAATAGGAATTGTATAACAAATGAGATATAGTTTAGTTATAACAGATATAGTTTAGTTATAAAAAAGTTAAGTGATTTAATTATTTTAAAGAAGTTATAATTTAAAGTTTCGCCAAAAAAAAAAAAAAGAATTTTTAAAAATTAAAACGGAAGCTTTATGCAATTATAATACTTAAATTTACACCTAAAGAAGTGCGGTAATTAGTCTTAAAAATTTTGAACATTCTTTTATATTATCAAACAAGCTTTTTAATTGAAAGGAAGAAAATATAAAAACATTAAAGTTTTTTAATCCTAATAATAAAATGAAGCTATATCCAAATATAATATACAAAAATTTACACTCTAAAACAATCGAATCACTCTTAATTATTTATGTTGTCAAACTAACTTTTTAATCAAAATTTGTTATGTAAAATATTTTAAATTATTAAATTATATTTTGAAAATATTTAAAATTTTGGTTAAAATATTAAAATATTAAATGTTAATATAAAAGAAAGTTTCCTTAAAACAAATGCAGATTTGTAAATTAGCAAATCAATTAACCCTATATATGGGAGTGAAGTTTACAGCAAAATAAGAAAAGGGATCAATATATTTTACCCTTTTTTGCGAGCCACAGGCTTCGTTATCACGCAGAACCACAAGAAGCAAAGTTCAAGATGAATGAAGACGGGGGAGATCGCCAAGTGGACAAGATAAATTGCCAAACTTGATTCTGCATTATCTTTCACCTTCCATGTCTTCCACATCAATCTCCATCTTCCAAATCCAAAACTCCTTCTTTCTTCTTCGTCGTCTTCTTCTTCTTTTGCATTTGGTCCACTAGGACATACCCTTTAAGCAGTAACTTCTAATGAGAAATCCCTTAACATATCTGGAAAGTTACTGAGAAGGAAATGGCAGGAAGTTGCATATTGCAGAGAATATCAGTTGGGCATTTTAGCAATGGAAAAAGGAAGCAGAAACTGAGGGAGCAAGATTACTGGCAATGGCATGCAGGAATTGGACCTAAGAGAAACCAACAATTAGTGAAGTGTCAGATGACAGTAAAGCCTGCAACTTACTGTTCACGAATTGCTACTGATATCCCTCTTTATGAATCTCCTGGGGTGGTTTCTTCTGTTCTCTTCTCACTCTTTGATCTCTTATCTTCCTGTGTAGTTATGCCATTGATGGGTAAAATTCTTTTCAGGCTTCATTTGATAGGTACTTGGAGGACAAAACAAGAGTTTTCAAAGCAATTTTTCCTGAAAAACGGAGGAATCAGCAACTTAGCGAGGTTTCTTCATATCCTTAAAAATGATCATGTTTATGGTTTCATGAATATGGATTACATTGTGGTATTTACTCTAGAAGCAAGTGACTAGCTTTCTTCTTTTATTGAAAATTTAGCGATAAAATTAGACAAAGTTATTTGAAGAATATTCTGCCTGCAATGGATGCTGCTCTTTTAAGTTTTTGTTAGAAGTATATTTTCTGCAATGGAATCACAGTAAATATCCCTTTAAATAAACCATTTTTGGTAGTCCTTTGTAAGCTGAGGGATGTTTAGTTGGGTTGTAGGTTGTAATTTTGTGTTGTGATTATTGTGTTTTGTATTGATTGTTATATTTTTTTTTCGATTTCTATACTGTATTAGTGTATTTTCTTACTCAATTTCTATATTTAAAAAAACATGAAACTAAATAAAAACCAAAGCCCAAATAAACATGGCTAAATAACTTTCAATGTAACTGAGCAGCAACTATTTACCACCTTATTTGTAGGCATTAGTGCACATTCCTGCATAATTTGGCATTACAGTGATTGAATCATTCTCCAGTAGTAGTAGAAGTGAGTGTTGCTAAACTAGTGCAGGCTTAGCGGGGCAAATGTCTGTTCTATTACGAAGACCACCAGATCATGGGGCTTATCGAGTCATTAGCAAACTCGAAAGTATACCTGTTAAACACTTTACTGATAGATGATTTAAAAGGCTCAAAACTTGGTAGCAAGGCCTAGAGTTGAACGACAGGAAAGTATCAACATTACTGAAATGTCAAGCATAAGCAATTGATCCAGTGTAATGACTTCTCTACTACACATTTTTCATCAATTTCAAGCTTTTGACTTGTTAAAAGGGCATTACTGATGCGAAAACGTTGATTTATTGCTTACAATATTGTAACTGAAATATTTCAGTTCAAATTTAGTCTTCCTGAATTTTTTGTTGCAAAAGTTAAGATTCTTGTCTCTCTTCAGTTTCTTTCATAAAATGCATAATAAAACTTTGCAGGAAGAGTGGAGAATTCAGATGCTACCGATAAACTTTTTGTTCCTTACCGTCTGCCCAACAGTGGACATGAGGTTGAGGTGTAAAGCAGGAGGGGGAGATTACCCACCAAATGTTCCTAAAGATATCACAAAGGTTCTTGAGCTTGATATTGTAAGCATAAACTATAAATGCATCAAACCACTCATCCAAAGAACCTTAAGTTTTCCTATCTGCATATTCACTTTAGTGACCTATGCCAAAGCATTCATTTACAGACAAGATGGGAGCTCCATGGGCTTGATGATATGCTTCAACCATCTCATTTTTCCTTAGGTGTTAAAGGAGCACTATACGCTGATAGACGAGGAATCCGAGCTCGGTTAAAAGGTGGGTTAGAGATGAAAATGAGCTTCATTCTTCCTCCGATGCTCGCATTGATTCCTGAAGATGTCCGTAGGAATGTCGCCGAGACGGTTAGGCCACGAAAACCTGTTCTTAACATTTCTATCCATGAATTATGCATCATCAGTCTCTTTAACCTGTTGAAGATTTATGTTATGAGTACAGGTGCTAACAAGATTGGTGGAGAACATGAAGAATAAAGTGAATGGTAGCTTGATTGCAGACTATGGTCAATTCAAGAGGGAGAGGCAAAATAGTGCTGGGAGTAGATGAGATAAGACTTCAATGTTCTTGCTGCCTTAAAAGAGTTAAAAAATCAAAGCGTTGGAGATTCAAAAGGGGACGAAGTCTGTTGGCCTGACTCAGAGATTTCCATATGTAACTATTTGTTCCAAAATTTGGAAACTGGGATATATTTTTGTTCATTTGGTGCCACTTTATGGCAAGAAGCTTTTGATTATAGTTCTGTTATGCTTTCGACTATGCCAAAGGGTGATTGGATTCAAATCTACCATAAGCACTTTTGTTGTTATGATGGCAAGGGTTGCATCTCTTAAGGATCAAACTTTTACATCTGAAAAATCTTTACAGATTAGAGCTCAAGCTTAACCAGGCTTAAATAAATGAATCCAAACTAAATCTTAAAAAGATTTTTGCCAATAATCAAGTTAAATTGTCGATATTCAAGTCAAATTCTAACGGTTCAAATATTTAATTTTACAAATACATATTTTTCAGGTCAAGCTTCAAATCAAAATATTTGCAGCCTAACTCGAATTGTCTTGTTTTTCAGGCCATCCAGTTGAACCTAATCAAATTAAGCTTGATCCGTCAACTTACAATCCATGCACAGTCCAGCCCATTCATGCTCGGTATTTCTTCCTTTCCTAATTCTTGTAAAAGAAGGGATTAGTAGTATATACAGTTCAAATTCCATTCTGAAAATGGAAGCAGTTCAACATGTTTCTGCAGAGTGCAGACGTCTCTAAACATCTTTTTTATTTCGTTGTCAGTGCTGTGAACTATATATGAACGAGTACATCAAGAATATAAGCATAATGCATTTAGAAATAAACAAACACACGGCACCATATTTGATGAATCGCAACTTGAACAGTTTAATATGATATCATTGTGTAGCAGCAAACCCACACAAAAACCCCCAAAACCACACCATAAAACCAAAACAGATAAAATGAAGGGATGTCTTTCTTCAAAACACCAAGAAGGATAACAACGTGTAAATATGTAACTTATTTGAGTTTGAAGTACAAGATCAAGATGATAGCAACAATGAGGACGGCTATAATGAGACCAATAATCCACTTGTTCCTGTTCATCCTCCTCGTCATGTTAACTAACACTTTCTTACTCTTGCCTATATTGTCATCCACTCCGTTAAGCTGCAACATACCAGAAATCACAAGAATATAAAATTGGGTTTGATACTTATAAGATAATCAATACACTCGGAAAGCATCTGATGGCTTCATTGTGGCCATAATGATTATAAAAGGTTAGTGAAATTATAACATCATTAAGAGGAAGTTTTATAGTGAATTAACTGGTAAGTATGAGGAAAGCAACATAAATGTGAACAGATTTATCGGTTGGTAGTTAAACAAATAGTGTTCTAATGCAGAAATCATAGTGGGAATACCGTGTTATGAGCATGTAGGAGTGACTGTCGCTGTTGATGCAAATCTTGAAGAATTGAAACACCAAGCTCTTCTGTCTCCAGCATGGTCCTTCTACTTTCTTTAACTCTGTCACTGGTCTGATTCAATCTTTCTGTAGTTTTCATCAATCTTCCTCTCTGATCGGTGGAGGCCTATATTTTAAATTGCATAAATTGCATGATTTCTTCAACACATACAAGGCAAGATGGCAATGATTATAACACAACAAAAATGGGAAAGGGCAACGTAGGTGTGAAAAGGTCATAAATATTAGCTCACAGACACCATTCTGAAAAACAGACTTCTAATATTACCACTCTGGGCCCATTCCTAAAAAACAGACTTCTCATATTACCACTCTGAATAAGATTATCCTAAAAAAAATGAAAAAGAAAAGAAGGCAGAATAATGCTTAATTTCAAGTTTCACAAATATGCATTAGATTAAGAAAATAGAACGTGTTAATGCAAGTAAAGTGTCGTTCTAAAATTTGGAAAACATATTTTATACGGCAAATCATCTGATAACTATTTAGCATGCATTAGAGTCCAGCTTCTAAAATTCACATTGCTAAAGCAACTCAAAAAGTAGAAATTCATTCTTTCAACAGAGCCACCAGGTCACTTAGGGTAGGAAGCATCCTAAGATACTCAACATACCATCAAAGTATCAGCCATTCCAGATTCTAACAGCTCGTCTCGGGCAGCTGGATTCAAATTGCCAGATGCAATTCTTTTCACCTCACTTTTCAAATTGTTGAGATCTGACTTATACTCCCTCAACTTAGCGAGAAGTGTGGCCTTGACATTTGGAGGTAAACTTCTAGCTTCAAGATCCATTTTACGAATCTGGAAAGATATGGGTAGCATGATTTTTAGTTCAAAAATTGAAAAGACAAATACAAAGTATTTCATTGGGAGTGATATGTCAGTTACATACCAGAGATTCAGTGTCCTCCAACCCAGATCTTAATTCAGAAAGTTTCTGTTTTCTTTGCTCTGCTCAACAGGATACTTGCAGTCAAATTAGGCAATGCAAGAGAACCCAGGTCACATTGAAAACTTGAATAAACAAAAAGTAGAAGAAGAAACTCTTAAACTATTGGGCATCAAACAATCATATATTTGAAATCTGAAGTATGTAATGTAGAAAACTAAAATTTGCTTAATACTGTTAACCGAAAGAGAAGCTCAATGCAATAAGAAAGTACTTTTATTCTCACACATACAGGACCAATGACATTAACTATACCTCCACAAGTCAAGTTTGACACATTGGAAAAAAAAACCCCAAATCCAAAACCAGTAAGATCAAACTTCACCACGTTTTTCCTCAGAGTTTGGTACGTTACTCAGGCATCAACATCCAGAATTATTGATCCATTCATATCACAGTCACATTAGATGTAGTGGAAAGGAAAAATTTGTGAAGCATTTAAGGACCTAGCCCAGGAATAACATCAATCTTAAAGGTCCCTCATTTAGACAGAAGTAGAATAGAATTTGTGTCATTTTACTGTCCATATAACTCCCTTCAATCCCATCAATGGCACAATAATGAGAACAATTTGTTCCGAATTGTATATTCAATGGCTAAACGAATAAAAAAACTGATAATGAGAAAGAGTAATTATAAAAGATTTGCAACTAACAAAAAACCCAGAATACAAAAACCATCAATTTTGAATAATTCAACAAATCTAACCACATCATAAAACTCCAAAAAAAAAATCATCCTTTTCACAATTCATCTTTTACCTCCATCAAGAGCGCCGGCTCCGGTGCATTTCTTCGAAAGATTCGCCGAAAGCTCGCAGTATTGGCGCTCGTATCCTTCAAACACTTCGCTCATGTTTTCAAGCAATCAACAACCTAATCACAACCCAACACATGAATCCACCATTGAGTCGAAATATTCTTAGAAAAATAAATCAACAACGCTTAAGATATCAGAAAAAGGGACGGAAAAAGGTCTATACCTAGACGACCGCGATCAAGAATCGTTAGCCGGAAAAAGGTGGAGGATGACGTAGAAAGCTGTGGCTTGGGGCGGGGATCAAACGGCAGTAAGTTGGCGCGTTTTTGGAAGCGGAGGAATGGCGGACAGTGGAGAGAATTAAGGAATAAGGGGAAAATGATAAAGTGACGGTCTCGTACAATTAGGAATGATGTTTATCCAATAGTTTCTTGACAGCTGTTCTTCATTCCGCAAAATTAAACACCAAGTTTACATAAAATAATTTCAAATTACTTACACATATATGAATAGTGTATTTTTATATTAGTTATTATATTTTTTAATTAATTTATTATATTAATATATATTTATTTTTATATTTTAAAAAATTAAAAATTAAAAATTAAAACTAAAAATTAAAGCCCGATTGAATAAGATTTTAATTTTTTTTTATGTTACGTCACATTATATCTAGATCACTATTTAATTTTATAAATAAATGTATTTACAAAATTAAAGTTTAATATTGTTTTGAATAATTATATTCATAAATTTAAGACAAAACATATATCTCTATTTTTCAGGTTTTAAATTAATGCATTTTAAAAATAAGATACTATATAAATCATATTTATTCTTTAACATACAATAAATAAATATATACACATTTAATCTGTATATCTACGTCTAACTTCTTTTATATACATTAGAAATAACAAATGGTTTGATTTAATTTGAAGGGAATAATTTTTTGACTATGATAAATTTTTTTCAAATTTGCATCAAAATTAAATGTGTTTTAACTTGACTGAACGATGTTAGATAGAGCATCTAGCTTATCAGGCAACAGGTGCAGTCTTTTGGAGAATTTCTAGATCATTTTTAGGATCCCGGTTCAAGTGATCCACCCCATCCATCAATCGTCCCTTAATGTACCTCATCTTATGGATATATGGAATCCAACAATTAGGGTCACTATAGTTCTCGCATTTTATACTCCAGAACCTTTCAAATTCAGCAAGATTGACAGAAGCCTCTTCTGAAACAGGCAACCCATTGCCTATCCTATCAGCAATGCCTTGAACCATGGATACCAGGCCATCTAATGTAACTAAATGCATAGCAGACAGAGGTTCATTTATCGGAAATGCGCTTTTCGATAACAGGTTAGCAAGGTCTTCAAACACATTACTGCAAGTTATGTCAGTATCACAATTAGCATAAATCTCAGCCATGAAAGTCGGTTGTCTGCAAAAGTCAACCAGTGCCTCCTTAGCAACCTCTTGCAGTTGGTATGAAGAACCGTACTTGCTTTGTGCAATCCTGAAAAGCACACGAGATAAGAAAGAGGAAACTTGCGTTATAAGACACTTTTTTAAACCTATCTAAACTAGTTTTTCTTTCTTAATTTTATTTTTAACTCTTTAATACTTGCTTTTAATTCTATTTTCTTCAAATAAGTTTTTCCACCTTAAGTTCTATTAATATTCTTGTACATTTTGCATCAGTCTGTCTTATTAAGTGAGATGAATACACATTAAAAATTCAAAAAACAAATGAAATGATTAGTTGGTGATTCAATATGAAAAAGACGTCCAACTCAAATACTAAATATATTCAATATTAATTAAAATAGAGCAGGAGGAGACCCCTATTCTTGGTTTGATTCTAGTGAATAGAGAGTTATAATATTAGAAAAAAGAGTTTTTATAATATTAGAAAAAAGAGTTTTCTCTTTAAATAAGTCATTGATTACAATTAAAACATCTCACGATCAACTTCCAAATTTTGGGGCTGCTTAATCAGTTTTACTTATAAAAAACTTATCATGTCTCTCTAGTAGGTCTTTTCAAAATGAAATCATATTTTATTCTGAATCATTTTCATATCCAATTAAGTGCAATAAGAAAATTATTTGGATTCCTTTGGAACGAGTTATACTCGAGCAAATTCACATGCCTCATGCTTCTTCTTATGTCTTTTTATTGTTTTTTTACTTAATTATAAATATATTTTTGCTTTTTAGTGTCTGAAGTTATAATGTATTATTTATGTTAAATAAGGAGAGAGAAAAAAAGATGTGTGGACCCTATTTCATGTGAGAGAGAGGCCACATAGTGGCTCACAAATGGGAGGCTCCCTAGTTTTTTTCCTATTAGAAAGGGAAAGACTATAGGAGCTCCTAAGTGGCCCTTCTCTTAAATAGAGGAGAGCCTCACAAGTGGAGGTTGAGAGAAAAAGGTGTATGGATCCTACTTTATATGAGAGAGAAGTCATTTAGGGGCTCTCAGATAGGGGTGGTTTCTTAAAATTTTCCTATCAGAAAGGAAAAGTCAGATGAACTCGCAAAAAATTAAATGAGATGATTGGTTTGTGAGTCAATATGAAAAAGTCGTCCAACTTAAACATCAGATATGTTTAACATTAATGTTTAACATTAATTAATGTAGAGTAGGTAGAGATCCACATTCTTGGTTTGGTTCAATTCAAGTAAAAAGAGAGTTATAATATCCAAAAAAGGACTTTTCTCTTTAAACAAGTTAATGACTGCAATTAAAATAACTTAAGACCAACTGTTAGGTTTTGGGGCTGCTTAGTCATTTCTATTCAAAAAAAATTCATAATGCCTTTTTTATAGGTCTTTTTAAAGTGAAATCATGTTCTGTTTCAAGTCATTTCTGTATCCAGTTAAGTGCAACAAGAGAATCATTTGGTTCCCTTTGGAATGAGTTACACCCGAACTACAAATTCACATGTTCCATGCTATTTCTTATGTTTTTTTGTTGTTTCCTTTTGCTTAATCATAAATATATTTTTATTTTTTAGTATTTGAAATTATAATGTCTTATTGATGTTAAACAAGGAGAAAGAAAAAGGTGTGTGAACCTCACTTCATATGAAAGAGATGCCACCTAGGGGCTCTCAAATGAGTGCTTCCAAGTTTTTTCTATTAGAAAGAGAAAAAAGGAGGGAGAAAGAAAAAAGTGTGTGGATCTTACTTTTCGTGAGAAAGAGGCCACCCAAGGGACTTCCAAATGGGAGTTCCCTAATTTTTTCCTATCAAAAAGGGAAAATGAGGTGAACTCGCATTAAAGGTTCAAAGGAAATGAGATGATTAGTTTTTGAGTCAATATAAAAAAGACGTCCAACTCAAACATCAGATATGTTCAATATTAACCAATGTATAGCAAGTAAAGATCACCATTATTTCTTTGGTTTTAGGTACGAGAGAGCTATAATATTAAAAAAAAGGCTTTTCTCTCTAAACAAGTCAGTGACTGCAATTAAAATAGTTCACAATAAACTGCTAGTTTTTAGGGCTGCTTAGTTGGTTTTGTTTAGAAAAAACTCATCATGCCTCTCTTATAGGTCTTTTTAAAATAAAATAATGTTCTTTTTTGAGTCATTTTCATGTCCGCTTAAGTATAATAAGAAAATCATTTAGTTCCTTTTAGGACGAGTTACACCTGGACTGCAGATTCATATATCCCAAACTTCTTCTTATATCTTTTTATTGTTTTCTTTTGCTTAATCATAAGTGTTTTTTTTTGTTTTTTACTATATGAAATTATAATGTCTTATTTATGTTAAATAAAGAGAGAAAAAAAGGTTTGTGGATCCTACTTCATATGAGAGAGGCCACATAAGAGCTCTCAAATGTAGGCTCCCTAGTTTTTTTCCTATCAAAAAGGGAAAGACTTTGGGTCCCTATCTGGGAGTTCCCAAGTGGCCTTTCTTTCACATGGAGGACATAGAGGAGACCCCAGACATGGAGGGAGAGAGAAAAAGGTGTGTGAACTCCATTTTATGTGAGATAGAGGCCATCTATGGACTCCCTAATTTTTCCTATCAGGAAGGAAAAGTGAGATGAACTCGAATTAAAAATTCAACGTGCAGATGAGATGTTTGGTTTGTGAGTTAATATGAAAAAGAAGTCCAATTCAAACATTAGATATTTTCAACATTAATCAATTTAGAACAGGAAGAGATCCCCATTCTTGGTTTGGTTGCAGTGAAAAGAGAGCTATAGTATTAGAAAAAAAATCTCTTTAAATAAGTCATAACTACAAGTAAAATAGTCTATAACCCCTGCCAATTTTTTAGGCTTCTTAGTCAGTTTTGTTTTTTAAAAAAACTCATCATGCCTCTTTTGTAGGTCTTTTCAAAATAAAATCATATTTTATTTTGAATCATTTTCATGTTCGATTAAGTGCAATAAGAAAATCATTTAGTTCCCTTTGGAATGAGTTATACCTATACTGCAGATTCATATGTCCCATGCTTCTTATGTCTTTTGTTGTTTCCTTTTTCTTAATCATAAATATCTTTTTATTTTTTAATGTCTAAAATTATAATGTCTTATTTATATTAAATAAGGAGAAAAAAAAAGATATGTAGATCTTAGTTCATATGAGAGATAAACCACTTAGGGCATTTCAAATGGAAGCTCCCTAATTTTTTCCTATCAGAAAGGGAAAGACTAAGGCATCCTTATCTATGAATCCCCAAATGGCCCTCCTCTCACATAGAGGGAGGCCCACACATAAAGAGAGAGAGAAAAATATTTGTAGACCCTACTTCATGTGAAAAAGAGGCCACTTAAGGGCTCCCTAATGTTTTCCTATCAAAAAGGAAAAGTGAGGTGAACTCGTATTAAAGGTTCAAAATGAAGTAAGATGATTGGTTTGTGAGTCAATAATAAAAAGACGTCCAACTTAATCATGTATGTTCAACATTAATCAATGTAGAGTAGGTGAAGATCCTCATTCTTGGCTTGGTTCTAGTGAAGATAAAGATATAATATAAAAAAAAAGGTTTGTTTTTAAACAAGTCAGTGACTGCTATTAAAATCAACAACCAACTTCTAAGTTTTTAGGTTATTTAGTTAGTTTATTTTAGAAAAAGCTCATCATGCATCTCTTGTAGGTCTTTTTAAAACGAAATTATGTTTTGTTTCAATTCATTTTCATATCTGATTAAGTACAATAAGAAAATTATTTTGTTCCTTTTAGAATAAGTCACATTTGGACAACAGATTCACATGCCCCATGCTTCTTCTTATGTCTTTTCATTATTTCCTTTTGCTTAATCATAAAAATCTTTTTGGTTTTTAGAGTCTGAAATTATAATCTCTTATTTATGTTAAATAAGAAAAGAGAAAAATGTGTGTGGACTCCACTTCATGCGAGAGAGAGTGGCCACTTAGGGGCTCCTAAATAGAGGCTTCCCAATTTTTTTCTATAAAAAAGGAAAGACTTGGGGGCCCTACTTGGGAGCCCTCAAGTGGCCCTCCTCTCATATGGAAGAGGCATAACACATTGAGGAAGAGAGAGAAAAAGTCCGTGGACCCAACTTCAAGTAAAAGAGAGGCCATCTAAGGGCTTCCTAGATTTTTCCTATCGGAAAGGGAAAGCGAAATGAACTTGCATTAAAGGTTCAAAAAACAAGTGAGATAATCGGTTTCTGCATCAACAACAAAAAAAGGCTTCCAACTCAAACATAAGATATGTTCAACATTAATCAATGTAAAGGAGGTGGAGATCTTCTTTCTTGGTTTGGCTATAGTAAAGAGAGTGATATAATATCAGAAAAAGGATTTTTTCTTTAAATAAGTCAATGACTGTAATTAAAACGTCTTATGACCAACTACCAGCATTTGGAGCTATTTAGTTAGCTCTATTTAGAAAAAAATCATCACGCTTCTCTTGTAGGTCATTTCAAAATGAAATCATGTTCTGTTTCAAATTATTTTCATATCCGATTAAGTGTAATAAAAAATTATTTTACTCCTTTTGGAACAAGTTACACCCGAACTACAAATTCATAAGGCCCATGCTTATTCTTATATCTTTTCATTGTTCCCTTTTACTTAATTATAAATATCCTTTTATTTTTAGTGTCTGAAATTAAAATTTCATATTTATGTTAAATAAGGAGAGAGAAAAGGTGTGCTAACGCAACTTCATATGAGATAGAAGCCACCTTGGGACTCTTAAATGGGGGCTCCCTTGTTTTTACTTATCAAAAATAAAAAGACCTGGGGGCCTCCCATTTAAAGGCCTTTAAGTGGCCCTCCTCCCTCATTTTAAGGCCCCCAAGTAGCCCTCATCTCAAATGGAGGAGGGCCTCACACTTGGAGGGAGAGAGAAAAAGGTATGCAGACCCTACTTTATGTGTGAAGGAGGTCATCTATGGGCTCCCTAATTTTTTCCTATCAAAAAGGGAAAATGACATGAAATCGCATTAAATGTTCGAAAAGCAAGTGAGACGATTAATTTGTGAGTCAATATAAAAAAGATGTTCAACTCAAACATCAGATATGTTTAACATTAATCAACGTCGAGCAGGTGGAGATCTCCATTCTTAGTTTGGTTCTAGTGAAGAGAGAGTTATAATATTAGAAAAAAAATTTTCTCTTTAAACAAGTCAGTGACTACAATTAAAATAGCTCACAACCAACTGCAAGGTTTTGGCGCTACTTAGTTAGTTCTATTTTGAAAAAACTCATCATGCCTTTTTTGTAGATCATTACAAAATGAATCATGTTCTGTATCAAGTCATTTTCATGTCCAGTTAATTGCAATAAGAACATTATTTTGTTCCATTTGGAACGAGTTAAACCGGGACTACAGATTCATATGTCCCATGCTTCTTCTTATATCTTTTTGTTGTTTACTTTTACTTAATTATAAATATCTTTTTTATTTTTTAATGTTTTAAATTATAATATCTTATTTATGTTGACTAAAGAGAGAATGAAAAAGGTGCATGGGCCCTATTTTCTATAAGAGAGAGGCCTTTTAGAGGCTCTCAAATGAGGGTTCCATAGTTTCTTTCCTATCAGAAAGGGAAAGACTTGGGGGCCCTCATTTGGGAGCGCCTAAGTAGCCCTCCTAAACATGGAGGATGAGAGAAAAAAGTGGGTGTACCCTACTTCATGTGAGAGAGAGGCCCAATAAAGGCTCCTAAATAGGGGTTCTCTAATTTTTTTTTTCTATTAGAAAGGAAAAGTGAGAAGAACTCACATTAAATGTTCAAAAAGCAAGTTAGATAATTGGTTTATGAGTTAATATTAAAAAGACTTCCAACTCAAACATCAAATATGTTTAACATTAATCAATGTAGAGTAGGTGGAAATCCCCATTTTTCGTTTGGTTCTAGGAAAGAAAAAGCTATAATGTCAGAAAAAAGTTTTCTCTTTAAACAAGTCAATAACTATAATTAAAACAACCTATGACTAACTGCCAGGTTTTGAGGCTGCTAAGTTAGTTCTGTTTAGAAAAAACTCACCATGTCTCTCTTATAAGTCTTTTCAAAACCAAATCATATTTTGTTTTTGGGCTTTTTCATATTCGATTAGGTGTAATAAGAAAATCATTTGATTTCCTATGGATCGCATTACACCCAAATTGTAGATTCACATGTCCCATGCTTCTTCTTATATCTTTTTGTTATTTCCTTTTGCTTAATCATAAATATCTTTTTTTAATTTTGAAATTATAATATCTTATTTATGTTAAAACAAGAGGGAGAAAAAGGTATGTAAACCCCACTTTATGTGAGAGAGAGGCCTAGAGCCTTCAAATTAAAGGATCTTTAGTTATTTTCTTATCAAAAAAGGAAAGATTTAGGGCTCGCCATTTGGAAGCCTCCAAGTGGCTCTCTTCTCAAATGGAAGAGGACTCACAGATGAAGGGAGATAGAAAAAGGTATGTGAACCCTACTTCATATAAGAGAGAGGCCACCTAGGAGCTCCTTAGTTTTTTTTTTCTATAAAAAAGGGAAAGTGAGATGAACTCGCATTAAAAGTTCAAAAAATAAGTGAGATGATTGGTTTATGAGTCAATATGAAAAAGACGTCTGACTCAAACATCAAATATGTTTAACATTAATCAATGTAGAGCAAGTGAAATTTCCCGTTCTTGATTTGGCTCCAGTGAAAAGAGAGCTATAATATGAAAAAAAAAAAGGGTTTTCTCTTTAAACAAGTCAGTGACTACAATTGAAATAGCCTCTCTTGCATATCTTTTTAAAATGAAATCATGTTCTTTTTTTAGTCATTTTCATGTCCGGTTATGTGCAATAAGAAAATCATTTAGTTCCCTTTGGAATGAGTTATAACTGGACTGTAATTCATATACCCCATGCTTCTTCTTATTTCTTTTTGTTGTTTCCCTTTACTTAACCATAAATATCTTTTTATTTTTTATAGTCTAAAATTATAATGTTTAATTTATATTAAATAAGAGAGAAAAATGTGTGTGGTCTCCAATTTATGTGAGAGTGAGGCCACCTAGAGGCTCCAAATAGGTACTCCCTAGTTTTTTCCTATAAAAAGGAAAAGACTTGGGAGTGCTCATCTAGGAGCCCTCAAGTGGCCCTTCTATCGCATGGAGGAGGATCCCATACGTAAAGGTGAAAAAAAAAGTGTGTGAACCCCAATTTATATGAGAGAGAAGTCACTTAGGGGATGTCAAATGGAGGCTTCCTAATTTTTTCCTATAAAAAAGAAGAAGTGAGATGAACTTTCATAAAAGGTTAAAAAAGCAAGTGAGATAATTGGTTTGTGAGTTAATATGAAAAAGAACTCCAACTCAAACATTAGATATGTTCAACATTAATCAATGTAGAGCAAGTGGAAATCCCCTTTCTTGGTTTTGTTATAGTGAAAAGAGGGTTCTAGTATAAAAAAATGGTTTTCTCTTTAAACAAGTTAGTGATTGCAATTAAAAAAGCCAATGACCAACTGCCCAGTTTTGAGGTTGCTTAGTCAATTCTATTTAGAAAAAAACTCATCATGCCTCTCTTATAGGTCTTTTCAAAATGAAATCATATTCTGTTTTGAGTCATTTTCATGTCCAGTTAAGTGTAATAAGAAAATCTTTGGGTTCCCTAAAGAATGAGTTACACCAGAACTGCAAATTTACATGCTCCATCCTACTTCTTATGTCTTTTTCTTATTTTCTTTTACTTAATCATAAATATCTTTTTATTTTTCTGTGTCTATAACTATAATGTCTTATTTATATTTAGAGATTGACTAGGGAGCCAATATTGTGTTGGCCCCCTTAGTCAATGGTGGGTCTTACATATAGGACCCACCCCATTTTTTAATTTGAAAATTTCACTTTATCTTTTTGTCTTTTTTTTCCAGTTTTATCTTTATTCAAGGTTATATTCATCATTTCATATTATTTTTATTATTTATTTACATTTTAACCTTTGGCTCATTTATAAATTTACAAATTTACTTTTGATCTATTTACATTTTTACTCCTATCCTATTTATGAAATTACAAAAAAAGCAAGGGGTAGCCATTAAAGGCCACCAAAGGGTTGGCTTCTTAGTTTTTTTTGTTATGTTGAATAAAGAGAGGGAAAAAGGTGTAGGGACTTCACTTCACATGAGAGAGAGGCCACCTAGGGGCTCCTAAGTTGGGACTACCTAGTGTTCTCTATCGGAAAGAGAAAGAAGGAGGGAGATAGAACAAAGTGTGTGTATCCTATTTTTTGTGATAGAGGGGCCACTTAGAGACTCCCAATTGAAGGCTCTTTAGTTTTTTCCTATCAGAAAGGAAAATTGAGGTGAACTCGCATTAAATTTACAAATGGAAGTGAGATGATTGATTTGTGAACCAATATGAAAAAGTCATCCAACTAAAACATAAAATATGCTCAACATTAATCAATGCAAAATAGGTGGAGATTCCAATTCTTTGTTTGGTTCCAGTGAAAAAAGAGTTATAATATTGAAAAAAAGGGTTTTCTCTTTAAATAAGTCAGTGACTGCCATTAGGAGTTATAATCTCAGAAAAAAGAGTTTTCTCATTAAGTAAGTCAGTGATTGCAATTAAGAGTTATAATATCATAAAATGGTTTTCTCTTTAAATAAGTCAGTGACTACAATTAAAACAATCCACAATCAACTGCCAAGTTTTGGGACTTCTTAATCCATTTTGTATAGAAAAAACTCATGCCTATCTTGGAAGTCTTTTTAAAACAAAACCATATTCTGTTTTGTCTCATTTTCATATCCATAAGTGCAATAAGAAAATCATTTAGCTCCCTTTGGAACGAGTTATACCTACTATGCAGATTCATATGTCTCATGCTTCTTATGTCTTTTTACTATTTCCTTTTACTTAACCATAAATATCTTTTTGTTTTTTAATGTCTAAAATTATAGTGACTTATTTATATTAAATAATAAGAGAGAAAAAGATATATAGAACCCATTTTATATGAGAGAGAAACATCCTAAGGTCTCTCAAATGGAGGCTTTCTAATTTTTTCCTGTCAGAAAAGGAAAGACTTAATGGCCCGGGAGCCTCTAAATAGCCTTCCTCTCACATGGAGGGAGAGAGAAAAAGATGTGTGGACCCTATTACATATAAGAGAGAGTCCATTTAGGGGCTCCTTAGTTTTTTCTTATCAGAAAGGAAAAGTGAGGTGAACTCGTATTAAAAGTTCAAAAGAAAGTTAGATGATTTGTTTGTGAGTCAATATGAAAAAAAAGTCTAACTCAGACATTAGATATATTCAACATTAATCAGTATAGAGCAAGTGAAGATCTTTATTCTTGGTTTGGTTCTAGTTAAGAGAGAGCTATAATAATAGAAAAGGTTTTTTTCATTAATTAAGTTAGTGACTGATATTAAAATAGCTGACAACTAACTGCCAAGCTTTTAGGCGGCTTAGTCAATTCAGTTTAGAAAAAACTCAGCATGCCTCTTTTGTGGGTCTTTTCAAAACGAAATCATGTTCTATTTTGAGTCATTTTTAGGTCCAGTTAAGTGAATAAGAAAATTATTTGGTTTCCTTTGGAACAAGTTACACCCGAACTATAGATTTACATAGCCCACTCTTCTTCTTATGTCTTTTTGTTCTTTCCTTTTGCTTAATCATAAATATCTTTTTGTTTTTTAAGTTTTGTAATTATAATCTCTCATTTATGTTAAATAAGGAGAGACAAAAAAAAGTTGTGTAGAACCCACTTCATGTGAGAGAAAGTAACCACCTAAGGACTTTCAAATGAGGACTCCCCAGTTTTTTTCTATAAAAAAAGGGAAAGACTTGGGGCCCCCATCTCGGAGCTTTCAAATGGCTCTCCTCTCATATAGAGGAGGTCTCACGTATGGAGGGAGCGAGAAAAAAGTGTGTATATCCAACTTCATATGAGAGAGAAGCCACCTAGGGGCTCCCTTGATTTTTCCCATTAGAAAGGGAACGTGAAATGAACTCATATTAAAGGTTAAAAAAGCAAGTGAGATGATTGACTTGTGTTTCAATATGAAAAAAAGTGTCCAACTTCAACACAAGATATGTTCAACATTAATCAATGTACAACAAATGGAAATCCCCTTTCTTAGTTTGGTTCCAGTGAAGAGAGAGATATAATATTAGAAAAAAGGTTTTTTCTTTAGACAAGTTATTGACTGCAAATAAAATAGCCCATGAACAACTGTTAGGTTTTGAGGATGTTTAGTTAGTTCTGTTTAGAAAAAACTCATTATGCCTCTCTTGTAGGTCTTTCAAAACAAAATCATGTTTTTATTTTGAGTCATTTTCATATCCAATTAAGTGCAATAAGAAAATAATTTTGCTTCTATTGGAATAAGTTACACCCGAACTGCATATTCATATGCCTCATACTTCTTCTTATATCTTTTTATTATTTCTTTTTGCTTAATCATAAATATCTTTTTGTTTTTTTTATGTCTAAAATTATAATATCTTATTTATATTAAATAAGGAGAGAGAAAAGGTATGTACACCTTATTTCATGTAAAAGAGAGGCCACCTAGGAGATATCATCTAGTTTTTCCCCATTAAAAAAGCTCATCAAGTTGTCAATGTTGCAAGATTTTATTAGAGCTTGTAATGTCACAGAAATGGCTTATTTGCAAATGATTGCTACTTACGACATATGGTGCCTTACTGGTTTGGATTCCATATTGATGGCAAGCATTTAACTCCTAGTATTACAGCCCAAATTCACACTAGCCTAACAATAATTCTAATTAGAATTTAAGAAAATCAGAAATCGGAGAAAAAAATAGATAAAGAGTTTATTAGTATTCTTTTCCTACGAAGGAGTTTCTCCTCTTCTCTTCTTTAATATTTAACTCTTAGGTAAGATTCCATCTTGGGATAAGATAAAAGTTATTAGCTAGGGTTAATTATAGTGGATCTCGTGTTGTTTGACTTTTTTTATTTCAATTATAATTAAAAAACTATAATTTATCACTATAATTTTATTTAATTACCATATAAAACAATTTGTATTGATTCTAACATCATTAATATAATACTTTTTTGATAAAAAATAGTGAAAAGCTAATAAAATATGACAGAAGAAATTATTCGATAATTAAACAATACTATATGAAAAAATGATAGTTTTGAAAATTCAAAGATTAAAATAAAAAAAATCAAACCCCAAAAAGGTCCAATGTATGAACCTATAGATATTCTATTGAGTTTAATGTTTTTTTTTTCTTTTTACTGTTACAAATGAAAATTCACTTTATAATCCCACTTCAATAATTTTAACTTCAACACGGTTAAACCAAATAATCTACACTTTGGTTGCTTTATAAACTTGTAATCAAATGCTTAAAGAAGATTAGGGATGGAATTGATGTTCATTGCATATGTAACTTGAAAATTATCTTCAGATATCAAAATCCATTAATTGTACACTTAAACCTTTTTATAAGACTATCTAATATCAAATATTAGATAATGATACTTTTTTCACAAAAAAGATTAAATACTATAAGAGTCTATCCCATTTAAGTTTTCTTTTAATTTTAATCTTCATATTTCAAAGTTATCGTTTACTTTTTATAATATTGTTTAGATATCGTATAACGTCTCCGACATTAATTAAATTTTCATCTATTTTTATACAATTTAAGTTTCAATACGAAATAATTTTAAAATTGTAAATAAGTAGAGAATTGATGAAATATGACTGATATAATTTTATAATAGTTAAATAATATCATAAAAGAGACAAATAATAATTTTCAAAATATGAATATCAGAATTAGAAAAAAATGAAATTACAAGAAATTTAGTCTAATAACATGGTATCAATTAGGAGTATCCATAAGTATAATTGGTTTAGCTCTTGTGCTTAAATAGTAATACCTGAGTCATAGACCTTTCAGATATTACTTCTTACCTTGGATCTAGAGAGTGTTTTTTGGCAGTGGAGATCTTCACTTGGCATTAAGAACACATATCGAGACATACTCCAGATCATCTCCTACCACCAGTTTGCAAATTTAAACGCACGTTTGGTATTACTTCTCGTTTCTATTTTTAGTTTATATTTTTGAGTATGTGTATTGGTTTATGTATTATTTTTTAAGTTTATGTGTTGTATTAGTATGTTATCTTTTTTGGTTTCTGTGTTGTTTTTATTGGTTTATGTGTTTTAAAAAATAAGAAACGAAAACCAAAAACAGAAGTATAAACAAACAAGGCCTAAGATTACAAATTTGCCTTTTTTTTATAGACTTAAGGCTTAAGGTCTAGTTTTTAAAAAAATGAATAACAATATATTAGAATTAGTTTTCTAATTTACATAAATTTACTTGTTTAGTTAAATAAATATTAGAAATTAGTTTCTAATAAGCATAAAATTAAAAATTAATTTTCAAAATCAATTAAAATTATTATAGTAGAAATTAGTCTTCTAATTATATAAACTAATTAATTAATTTAAATAAATATTATAAATTACTTTCTAATGAATATAAAATTAGAATTTAGTTTTTTAATTGAATGAAACTAATTTGTTTAATGAAAATAATTTTTAGAAATGAGTTTTCAAAATAGTTTTACCTAGTTAGTTTAGTTGGATTGAAATTAGAAATAAGTTTCTAATTAAATCAAACTAATTTATTTAGCGTTTCTAATTAAATCAAACTAATTTGTTTAGTTGAAATTAGCTATAAGTTTCATTAGCAAGTAGTGTGTAATTAAACAAAAATTATAAAGTTGATTAGTTCAAATTATAATTTAAATTAGAAATAAGTTTTTAATTAATTCAACATAGTCATATATTTGATTATATTAGAAATAAGTTTCTAATTGATTCAAAATCAATAGCATAATTTGATTAGTTTAAGTTAGAAATTGTTTACATCATTAAATTGATTTCACTCTACAAGCATGAGTTTATTATGTGTTTAGATAAAATAATTTATTTATTTTGTACTTTATGGGATTTCGCATTTATTCTTTTGATTCCTGAAAATTTGTTTTTCAGGAAGATGCCTATTATAAAGAGGACATCCAAGCTTATTCGAACTGAGGCACAGAAGGGACATATTTGTCGCATGTATGTACAGTAGTCAACATGCGTTTAATGCCCGGTGAAAATCTAACATAATATGTTATTTTAGTCAATAACATGATGTAAGAATTATATTTCGAAAGTTGTCTAACTTATGAAAATGTTGAAGTAAAGTATATGACTTTACTTGCATCATTGCCTCAACCCACAGGCGAACTATTAAGAATGCTCTGGAATAGGGAATCGTCTAACAAGAAGTCTTATAATGCTTTAGTTCTAACTTTTATTAAAGAGACTTGAAGAAGGGAGTTGATCACGATTTTGTCTCCTATAGGTCTTCTAATGGAACTAGTGAAAGATATTACATATTGAGCTTCGTGAACTTCGTCATGTGAACTCATTAACTCCTTTCTGCATAGGGTTAGTTACCTATAAACTAGTCATAGGTTGTTGAACATGTAACGCACTATGTTATTTTTTGTAAGAACAAAGTTTGGCTATTTATGTAATATGTTTACATGTATTTTAATAGGAATTCGTCTAAAGTATGGTAATTAGAATTTGATTGTTGTGTGAATAATGATTGAACGCTTTAGTGAACTTTTGATTTCATAAGTAATTATGATTTGATTATTACTCTATGAACGATTAAATATGATATTAACATGCTTATATATTTCTTTTTAATTATAGAAACTTAGTATTTCAAAATAGCTACTACTTTAAAGAATATTGTTGCTGAACTCAATAAAGATGAGAAACTCAATGGTGACAATTATGAAATTTGGATTATGAAAATCCAATATGTGCTGGAGGAGCAAGAGGCTTTTGAACCTTTCAACCTAACTATGGAAGTTCCTGAGGAGGACACTACGACTCAGCAGAAGAAAGACCGTGCAGCATATGAATTGTGAAAAAATAAGAACTCTTTATCTCGCATTACATTAATGAGTAGCATGGATAATAATATCATGCGAGAGTTCCGTAAATTTGAAACTACAAAGGACATGTACTCCGCATTAACTGCACGTTTTGGAGGTGCTTCATTGATCAAAGTGAGGTCACTAACAATTAAGTTTAATACTTATAAGAAGCATCCAGATAAAACTATGTAAATATATTTGAGACAAATGTCCAATATGGTAAGTGAGTTACGTAATATTGGTCATGAGCTTTCTGATGAACACCAAGTACAAATAGTGATTCGTTCACCGCCTCAGAGTTGGGAGCATATGAAGATGCACCTAACTCATAATGAGAGCATCAAGACAATGGAAGATGCTACGAGGCATCTCATCTCGGAGGAAGAGCGTTTTGAAGCCTCAAAGATGTCTTTTGAGGCATGTACAGTTAGTTCTAGCTTACATGGAGCTATGAACAGGAAGCACAAGAATCATGGTGGACACAAGTGGAAGAAGAATAAGAGATTTAACCACTTAACTTATGAATCCAAGAAAGCAACATGGAACTAACGTGGAAAGGGAAAGCGTCCTTTCAAGAAGAAGAACATGAAACGTGTGAAGTGCTATAATTGTGGCAATGAAGGTCATTTTGCTTGAAATTGTACCAAGCCCAAGAAGGTACAGCCATAAAATACTAACATTTATTCTGTGAATGTTTATTGTACTGTTTTTCTAACTGAATTACATCCTTTGTGGATTATAGACTTAGGAGCAACCAACCACGTAGTGAAGGATAGAGATACTTTTGTGGGGTTTCATAAACTCAAACATGGAAGTCGATGGCTTTATGTAGGTGATAATTCTAAAGTTCCTGTACACTAAATTGGCACCTGCAAGTTAGTCATGCGTGGTGGTTGACCTCTCATCCTACATGAAGTTTTATATGCTCCACAGATTCATCAGAATCTCCTTTCTGTGTTGATGTTAGTTAGACATGGTTTCTGTATAAACGTCCATAATGGTAGAATGGATTTATTTCTTGGAACAATATATTATGGTCATGGTTTTATGTGTGATGGTTTCATTGTACTGAATGTTGTAGTTGACAATAATAATATTAGTTATTCATTATTTACATCATCTAGTAATTCTAACACTGATGCAACTTTGTGGCATGATAG
>JAOXYD010000001.1:17252061-17262134 GCA_028565735.1 Pinacopodium congolense
TTGATAAAGCAAAATGACATCTTTTTTTTTTTTTTGGAAAACTAAATAAAGTGCATTATTAAAACAATAAGATTTCAAAGTAGTTATATAGTTACTAGGTGGAATACATCAAACAAAGGAATCACTTTAGGACCATCAGAACAACCCAATCACCACTCATCAGGGCATAAGACACTAATTACATAAAAAAGAAGAGAATAAAGTTAGTCCACTAATTCGAGTAGCAAGGATTTCTCTTATCCAATCAAGAGATGATTAGAGAAACATAAAACTCTCACAGGGAGGAGAGCTATGTTTCTTGGTATTACATTCTTTCCAAATAGCATAAATTAAATGTAATTGTTTTTGCTTCTTAGAGATAAAGCAAAAATGAAAATTTCTTGTTAGAGGGTTTTAAAATCCAACTGCAAAAGATGTTATTTTGCCCTAGGTTTCCCTTTTTTTTTCGTTTTAACCTAGCCACAAAACGACAACATTTTTTAATTGGGTCTTAAAACTAGTAGCAAACCTAGGTTAACACCATCTACTGCTGGATATTAAAATTCAACGTCTCCTTCTTCTCCTCATCATATTTCCTTCTTCTTCTCCTTACAATAGCAAATAGTGTGTAGTGTTTCCAATAGCAAATAGTTTGGTTTTAGGTTTTATTTTTGTATGAGAATACTTGGCTTGAGAAGATCAAACACAACATCAATGGCATGAGTTTTCTTTATGAACTGGGGTTTTAAAGCTTACTTCTTCTGCATGGGTTTTCATATTATTGTGCTTAATACATACTTGTGTTAATTACTTTCCTTTTCTCTTTTGAATTGCCTAATTAATTGCATTTGGAGGTTGTAATTTGAATTTCTACATGCTCTTGTATTATGGTGTATTCTTTGAAATAAGACTTTAATGTATCATTTATGCCTCGCACTACTCCTAGTATCTTGGTCATGTAATGCTCTCGTATAGAAGAGCAAATCTAGAATATTATTAAATCAAATATTTTGCTAATGCTTTATTAAATTAATATTTTGACCTAGATCCAATGGTTTTTACTGTGTATCAATTTTAGTATATCACGCTGGCTTCCATTCAATGAATAATGGATCTAGATCCTATAATGTTATTGAATAGTTTTGCCCCAGATACCTATTAACATTTTCTCAATATTTAATACCTTTTTCTTCTAGTCTTAATTATCAATCAGCTACACATGTTCTTAAACTATTCCACTCAAACTTGATTTCTTGTTATTAATCATAAGAAATGCATGCTTTATGGTAACTCAATAAATTCTATACGTGAACTCCAATCCCATTTAGGAATTATGGTTGTAGAACATTAAAGATGAAACTAGTTGAGTAATAGAGCTTTTTAGTTTTCACCTCCATATTAGAGAAATTGATTACTAGTAACCACCGAGAACTCACTTTCCTTCTTCCACTTTTAAATCTTAAACATGCTCTCTCTATTTCTCTCTAAAGAATGGATTTTGGAATTCAAATATCCTACCTTGTCCTTTCAACTATCATCTTTCTCTGTTCTTCATTTCTTTGTCTGCAATCAAACTTAGTGGATTTAACTTTTGTATCATCTTTTTGCTCTTATAGTAGTTGAGTTATCTATGTAACTTGGGAATGATTTTGGATTTATTTTACCTATTCAATTATTATACAAGTATTTACCATATGAAGGAATGTGAAGTAAGGAACTTAATAATTGCTCCTCCAATTTCCTCTTAGAATCAGAAGTTTATTCGATTTATAACCCTGCCAGTTAATTTATCGATCTAGATAATCAAAAGTCTAATACTGCCATACATTCATTCATTGTGTTTCAATTATTGTAGGACTATGGATATGGATTCATCTACAATGTCATGAATAATTTAAGAGCATATGCAGGTACGTTGTAGCTATGGTTTAAACGTAGCTATGGTTTAGAGGTTAAGTTGACCACATCTTAGACTATAAGAATTCTTGAAAGGAGATTCTTTGGATATCCTAAATTTGGGGTGAGTTTACTTGTATTTTAAAAGATATAATGGATATTGAATTTGTTCTAATAGCTTATGCATTTTTTCCTAATGGTAGGTTGAAATTCTTACGAATTCTTCAAGTGGTACGACAATGAATTTAGCCTTAAAAGTGTATACTTAATCAACAAACTTAGGTAATAAAAGGAGATAATTGTTTATAAAGAGAAAAGGGGGGGATGATAGATATATCGTGTGGATATGGAGTTTATTGATGATGACTTGGTTATGTCTAGAATTTTGGTGAGAATATTGATGTATAAGTTGTGGGGTTGATTCGAATATATATGTATTAGGTAATGTATGTATTTTATGTAAGGGATAACGTAATATTAAATAAGTGTATGAACTCAAACTAACTATGTTAATAACAATGAAATTTACGTTATACCTAGTGCACATTACAAGTGCTTATGATTTTGAATGTTTGAATGTATGCAGTTGGATAATTTAGAATGTTTACTTAGGTTGTGCAATTAGATGTAATTAATGAAACCATTGAACAAACCTAGCATTTTCGTAAGGGTTTCATGAGAATATGCATTTAAATAAGAGTCATTATATAGGAGAAATATTGATGACATATTAACAAAAAAGACATGTCATCTTGCTCTAATCACATAAAAAACAAAAGATAACATGTACAACTTAACTGGTACATACAAATTATTAAAAGTAACAATATTATCTACTTCTTACGTTTGGTTCATTATAACAGTTCCTTAGGATAAGACATACATCTGAATTTGCATAAATATTTAATATAAAATATTATTAGTTAGAATGTATACAAAATAATGTACTTATAATAGTTTATAATAAATATAAAATTGTTAACTTTGATACCCGATGAGTGGAATTGCCTTCATGAGCTCCAGATGATGACATTTTTCATGTTTTTGAATTATGTCAATTTGGTTTTGCATTTTTCACATTTGATATGGCCACTAACTCGTGTTGAGATTACCTTTTACTTTCATCAGGTTCCTTCCATAAGGGAGGTTTGATGAATTGGCCATCCTCTTCATTAGCATTTGGCTAGAAGTCTTCACATGAGACTGGGCTAATAGACTTTTAATAATAGCGCATATAAGAATCTATATTGTAATAATTATGAATATATTGCTCCATATCACCTTTATTTGACATTATTATTGAGATCACGTGATTACATGGGATTCTAGTTAAGTCTCACCTACCATATGTATAACCATTTGTTCTCAATTTGACAACATGGTGGCCTTGGTTATAATTTTCAATCTCAAACTAGTCATCTCCAACAAAATGAGCCAAATAATTAGGTGTTACTTTTTTGTTCTTCTTCAACTTTGATAAAATATTTGGACAAATGTTGTTATTATAAATTGTCATTTTTTACTTCTTATTATAGAACCATTTCATAATTGCTCTCTTTATCATCTCTAAATAAGTTAAAATTAGATTGTCCCTAACAATTCTCAAGAAGGCATCGAAAACCTCTGCCATATTGTTTGACAGGATATTATATTTTAACTTCCCATCAAAAGCATGTCTACACTATCTAGCCTTAGAAATCTTATTCGATCATTCATATGCCTTCTTATGAACATTCCTCATTCTACTCATCTCCTTTTCACATCCATTATAGGTACAATCAGAAGAAATACTCCATATATATTCTTTGATCGTAGTAAGAAATTTTTAATTAGCGTTACAAATTTGACTAAAGATATTTGAAATAAAATATATAGTCCAATTGAGTTAGCTCTTGCTTAAAAAACTCTTCTAATCCCCGTATAATAAAAATTTTACATTAGCATAAGGAACTCATTTTTCATATTATATTATATGTTAAAATGTTCCTTGTGTACCTTTTGTCTATCACTCAGGAAAACCCATGGGTGACCAAATCATATATCCTCTAGCAGCGAATGAATGAACTAATTCCAGTTTTGTTTATTCTCCACTCAAACCACAGTTCATGTCAATGGATAAATATTATTATTTGGGTCCCTTCCAAATGCTACAGGTAATTGGATTCCATAGTTTGTTTTCAAATAATATCCATTAACACAAATGATTGGTTTATAGTCGCTTAAAAATTCAATTTTTACTTATTCTAAGCAAATATAACAATAATTAAAATGTCTTTTGGTACCCCAGTATACAGTGAATTCCTTTATTATTTTCCATAACAATTAATAAAAATCCTCTAAGTTTGTCATATTGTGCACCCTCATCACCACGAAGTAAGTATAATGCATCATTCTTAGTTTTGTATGCCTTTATATATGATATCTCTTGTTGATAATCTCTCAATACTGCACCCTTCAATCCTTCAATACTCCAGTTGAGGTTATTTCTAAAGTGAGCTAAGTAATTCTTGGCAATTCACTTAGAGTTAATTTTCTTACTATCCTATATTCTACCACAATGGTGTTATCTTGGAATTTCTTAATCTGAAATGCATCCTCATCTTGTGTTTTGCTTACATCTATCCTCCAACTACATTTGGCCGTACATTCAATTGTAACTCTTAGCCTTTTATTTTTTATGTGTACATAATTAAACCCCAATTGAATAATCATCTCTTTCGATGCTTTCACAAAACTGACAGTAGAGTCAAACACCATACTATGCTTCAAACTGATTTCACCTCCCATTAAACCTGAGGCATTGAAATGTGAAAACTTGGGCTTCCTTTCTTCTTCATCTGAACTCCTATCAATACTATCCAAATCATCATCATCCAATTCAACTCACTATCTCTTAAATCATATTATGTGATCCCGGTAACTAATCACTCATATCAAACAAATTTATATCTAGCTCGCAATTGAATATATCTTCTTCAACCTCATCACTAGAATGCTCCAAGTCACTATATTATGATAATTCCTGCGTATTATTATCAAAATCAAACTTAACATCTGAATCATTACCAGGCTCTTTATCAACTTCATCATCCACAAGAACGATAATAAGAACAGTTAGATCCATCATAGTAGATAACTTTATATACCTATCTCCATTAAAAAACACTTCAATTGTTTCCAACGTCCTTTCTTCTATCCACCTTATCAACATCCTCGTGTTATTGTTATTTTGAAACGACCTCAATCCATTCTCAAAAGATTCATACATAAATTCCGAAGCTTCTCCATATCCTAACCTTTTTGCATTTAGCATAAATTCAATCAATGTGATTATATCTACCTTTGTTCCAAAAAAAATCCTTTTCCTTGCCTTCATATTGCAAAAATGGTATGAACACATATTCTCCACCATAATGATATTCAAACTTGATTACAAGATCAAAACTGCTAGTCATTATTTAAAAAATATGTTATTCAACATAACACACACACATACACATATATATAGGATTTTAATCATAAAAAAATTGATAAAATAATTAATTATTTTTATTCGATTCCATCACATTATAAAAAATATGTAAATGAAATGTGTGAAATAATCATATAAACGATTGTTGATATAGTAATATAACAATAATTCAAAGACTAATAATAATATGAATTATTTATATATAGTGATGAAATAATCATATAAAGACAAAGAAAAGAGATTACACATTTTACCTTTTTTTTTCTTCTTTTCTCCTTTCTTCCCCCTTTGTCCTCTCTTTTTCCCTATCTTCCCATCATCTCTGGTTTGTTGTTTTTTGAAAAAAGACATTGCATGAACAGCTGCCTCTGTTGCTATTGTCTATTACTGGATTTTAATATCCAGCAATAGAACCCCTCTAACCAACAAAAGCGATGTCGTTTTTATTGGATTTTTAGAAAGAAAAAATGACACCACTTTGCTTTCTCAACCCTTTCCTCCTCTCATTCCACATCATTGTCCAGTTACTCATCTAGTCACTACCCACGTCACCCTTCATGTAATTACAACCAATCATGTCATTTGCCACATCACTGGTCACATCATTAGACATATAGTAGGGCCCACAAAAATAAGTGCAAGAAGCACCTTGAAGAGGTGTTGGGTTATTTTTAAAGTTCAAGGGGATGTTTGAAAATTCCTAAAACTGTAGGGGTTGTTTTATACATTACTCTTTTTCTTAATTGTAAAGGTCAAAACATGGTTATTATGTTTTTTTAATTGTTTCTAATTCCCTATTTAAGTTAGGGTTTATTATATAAAATTCTAATATGATTAGGAAAAGCCCTAAAGGAGGATACTTTCCTTGTGAAATTAGGAATTTAAATTCAAATGCGATTCTTAAAGTGCATTCTATTAAAGTCCTAGTCATGGTAAAACTGATAGTTAGATTATTATCTTAATTAAGAATTATTAACTTTCCAATTTAAGTAGTATTCCTATTTGGTGCTTTTATTTTAAAAAGAATCTTTTTTACACCTGTATTTAGGGATTTCTATATTTTTCTATGTAACCTTATATGAAAGGCATGTTTCTAATCAATTGAAGATTGAAGGTTTAAGTTGTATATTTTTTAAGAACTGTAAAGAGTGTTTTTTACCTTATTATTCCTTAAAATTTTGAACATATCAAAGAATTATTTTTTTTGGCATTTAAACCCTTTATGAATTGGATTCTCTATTCCTTATAATTAATAGGCCAAATTTTCTATAAACCTTATTTAACTTTCTTAGAGAAATTCTTTTTTTTTTCATGAGTTCTTTAAGTTTCATTCTTAAGTAAGTTTATATCAATCTTCTACTTATCAAAGGCCTTTTTGTTATCACTTATATTTTGATTTTTTGTTTTGATTTTTATTTTTTAAAATATAAAAAATATTTTCTACATTCTATTTTAATTTTTTATTTTCAAAATTAGAAAAAACCTAAATAGAAACATAAAAACTAAAAAAAACATGAATTTTCAAAATCTAAATTTGCTACAGAATAATTGAAATGAATTATTAACTAATATATATTTTTAAAATATATGAATGTTTTAATCTAAAATTTTAAATTTATTTTTATTTAATTATCACAAATAAATTAATTTTTTATTACAAATAACAAGCAAACAAATTTTTATTTTCATCTTTTTATTACAAATATCAATCAAATAAAATTTTATTTTAAAAAACAAAAACTAAAGCAGAAATCAAAAACTAAAAAAAATAATAAAAGAAATACTAAACAAAACCAGGTCATGAAGGAACTTCAAAGCCCAATGATCATCTATCCTCCATTGTTGAGATGTAATGACTTATTGGACTTTATTCAGTGGATTCTCACTTCTTGTCACCAGATTTTTCGTGCATAGCCTATGGATCAATCGTACCGAACAAGTTAAATAGAACTGCTTCTAATCATGATCAAATGATAAAGAACAAGTTTTTCCATTTTCAAAGGGACTGACGACGTAACTCAGACTATTCTATCTCACCGAGGTCGCTGATTTGGTAAGCCACGTCAAAATAATGCTTTTCCTCTAGATTTCCAGTCAATTGCTGCGCAACGCATTTCGGAAAGAACGGGCAGCTACCTCTCGGTTCAAGCATCATTCAAATTCCAAGCCACACAATGTCTGAACAGGTCTGAGAATCATGTTCATCAGACAGAACAGGAACTGCATGTAGATGTAACCCATTCTTTAGCCAGTCTAACAAACCTAAAGCAAAGTACAAGAAATCCCATGCACACTTCTCTGTTTTCTGCTTAAAAACACCGTACCTTTAAAGGACTGTCTCATTATATCACTGAAGTCATCTCTCAAAGAATAGTTCTGGTAAAGAAAGTTGGTAAACTAGGCAAGAGAAGTATTAAAACTTGGGATTTGTGTGATCAGCCTCAGCAGTCAAATGCCTCGCCAATGAAGTATGCAAATTTAGTAACAAGAATTTCTTGCAGAAGTAAGTAAAAAAGACAGGATTTTTGAGCTAGTTGAAAAATCAAGGAGAGACTAGGGAGAGAGTAAACAATCTTGAATAAAACAGAATCTGAAAGGGAAAAAAGTAAAGAAGAACACCATTGGAGGCTCAGTATCACTTAAAACTTCAAAAACATTAGTACTGTACAATAGTTTCCGTGTCTACTCAATCAAATCCAAAAGCTATAAATAGCAGTTACAGAATATAGGATTTGAGTCGCAGACTCTAATAATCGGGAATGGAGGAAAACCGATATCCCCTAGCGCCTCTCCATGAATAGTATGCTATTCGAGTTTCATAAAATCCTGCCAAAGAAAAAGCAAAATTTGGCTTCAGGACACAGCTTCAAATTGTAGACTACATGAACATTGAACATACATGAGAAAAGTATCAAAAAGCTTATAGAAAGTTTTTTTTATTGCAACTGTAAATCAAAAAATAGACACAAGCATCATGTGCACGCATAAACGCCTATCCTTCAAAAGCAAAGAAAACAAAAATTTTAGTTGATCAAACCACTTAATAAAGTCATATTTTGTGGGGACCTATTTTACAGAGTGTCTTTGTGTGTCTTTTTCAGTTCTATTTCCTTATCACACTCTATTATCACTAATCATTCTCTAAAACTAACTTTACAGTGAATTGCTGGGAGAACATAATTCTCAGCTTTATGAACATTGTCAAAGCTCTTCTACCCTGCACTCCAATACCCAGTTCTTCGTGTCACGAGCATTACAATCATCCATTGGGAGCAAATTTCTCCATGTCACCTTTATTTCTTAAGTTTCTACAGAAGATCAAATTATTACCAAGTTTCTTTAAGAAAAGTTGCCCCTTGATACCAATGCATAATGTCCAACAGCCTAACTATCATTGACCACTTGTCAAAAGTACTCACTAAAGATTTCCATGAATATGCATAATTTTCACTCATGGTATTCATAAGTATTTGAACAATCACACTGTGGGTTCAGCATACCTGGCAGAAAGGTAAGGACTCCTAGGGCTAAAAGACCATATGCTTGGGACTTCTCTCCTCCCATGTGTCCACTGAAGATGAAATATGAAAGAAATAAAAGTACCGATCCAAGAAACAGTAGGAACAGTGCCAGGGCTATGGATTTCCATGGGATTTTATCATAGGACCCAGGAGTATAATCAAATCGAGGGTCAAATCTTTTAACACCGTCATCATATTCATCTTCATCGGTAGGAAGGCGGTTGTAACGAAAGTTGCGCCTTGTAGTCATATTTAGTAAACAACCCTAGAAGAGAACCCTATGATGCAAGAAGAAAATCCACTTAAAAAGTTGAAATCAATCCAGAATTCATCACAAAACCACAGAAAGAAATATATAACTAAGAACATAAATGTAGTAAGGCAACCATATGTAGCAACAAGCTAACACCACAATCCAATTACAATTTAAAAGCACTAAAAATTTATCTCAACCTGAAAGGAAATACAAATCAAGCTTGCAATAAAATAAGCCAAGAAAAACTGCTGGATAAGAATCCACCTGTTGATCAGATGATTTAATTTATAAACACGCATTACAACTTTGTAATTTTCAATCCACTCCAGTATGATTCACGTTTGCGAAGAAAAACACAAAGCCCCACACAAAATTAAATTAAAAAACTGGGTCATAAAACCCACAATCAGAGGAGGAAATAATCCAACGAAGCTTAATTTTCTTTTCCTAATTAACTAGAAGCCAACAAATATGAAGGGAAAAAGCATAAACAAACATACCTAACAGAAGAAATTAACCTTAACCCACCATTTTTTCCGACTACTGAAATCTAAATCGTGTTCCCGAAGTCCCAGTTAAAGACTCCTGCTTGTAAGTCTTAAGATCATAAAGATTGAAACTTTATGCAATTAAAGCAAAAGATAAATCGATGAAAGACTCACACTAGCGACCGAGATGGTGGAAGATGGAACCCAGCTTTCGATTCGCAGATCAGAAAATCACAACGAAGAAAAGAAAGAGAGACGGGTCAAGCCAACACAGTGGAATAGAAGATAAACATAATTTTTTTATAATATCGGATTCAAGTCAATATATAAAATATGGTATTTATTAGATTTATCGTAAAAAAAGTAATGTATCGTACGTATAGATTAATATCGGTAATATTTTAAATAATTTTTTAAAATTATAAATTAATTAATAAAATCTTAAATTTTATTAAATAATT
>JAOXYD010000001.1:17265358-17285804 GCA_028565735.1 Pinacopodium congolense
GGATCCAAGTTGATATCGATAGCTAAATCAAAATGATTTTCTTATTTAATAGGTCACCAAGAAGAGGATAAAATGGTCTTAAATTAAAAAATCATTAAAAAAATTATTTAAAAAAATTACACTAGAAAAATAATTAATTAATAAATAAATAAGAGTAAAGGCTAGAGGTCTATACAAGTAGAAATACAACAAGAAATAATAGTAAAACAAATTGAAGATAAAAAGACAATGCTTTCGGTCGAGATCTCAAATGACAGACAATTTCCTAGCCATAAATAAGAGACGCAAAAAGATAAAGGAAACAAGCTAAGAGACCCCTTCGGCATCACTAACCATTTGAGTTGTCAGACACCATTGACATTGAAGCAACTCACTACATACATCTTAGAGTTAATGAGCAATGAGATGAGACCGAATACATAACACTAGTTTATCAAAAAGATCTTTTGTAAAGGTGCACCCATGCTAAAAAAGTCAAAAATTCCACTAAGTCTAGAGGGCATAAACTGAATTAGCCAAAGAAATTTTACTTACTACCAGATCATTTCCTAATAAGGATGTTTGAAGGGTGAACCAGTCCGCCAATGCATAGAGATACCGCATTGGGGTTGTGATGCTGCATAATCTAGTAATTATAGACCATATGCTGAGGGAGTATTGGCACTGGAAAGGAGATGGTCACTAGTCCCTACAATAGTAATTGATAAAGGCCCCAGATGAGTGTCTAGTTTAGATTAATCTATCTGGAACAGAGGGGTAAATGTTGAAGTTTTGAAGTCATGCCCTTGAGAGGTGAGCTTTATATAAAATTAAAGACATGGGAGCAAGCTGAAAGGGCCTAATGTAGTGTGGCACGTAATGGAATGACATCTTTTAGACATGATAAAGTGGGAATAGCATCCAAGGGAACTATATCAAACCACTTATCATGCCAAAATTAAATGATCTTACCATTACCTGACTTGGCTTCAATAACAGGATAGATAATATCTCTTAGATTGAGGATGTGGCAAACCATCCAAGAAGAATCATATATGAACCAGATGTTAAAGCATTTAAGGTAATGTTCATGAAGCCATTTTAACCAGAGGGCTTTCATATCTATCATGATAATGAGATCATACATTTATAATAAGAGCATACATTAAGTTTTTTTTAATGAAATAGTTTTAAATCTTTGAAAGAATAATTTTTTAAATATTTATATCTATCATTTGTTATAAATCAATAATATATCTTTAAATTTAAATTTATTTATAAAATATATTTTGTTTATATATCTAATTTAAAATTTTATTTATAAGTTGTGTCTTTCAAGTCAAGCACTTGTCAAATCTAAATATTGGATATTATTTAAAAGAGAGTCTAATACATAATTAAATGTTTGTTAAATAAACTTAAAATTGTCATACAATATTTTTTAATAAAATATTGGTATATCTAATTATCTATTAAAATATTGATTATTAAATTAAAAACTTTTGAAATTTTATTACTAAATTGAAAACTTTTAAAAGATTAGTTACTAGATTGAAAATTTTTAAAAATTGTTGAGTGATTGGATTGTACAAGTACATCTCCCTATGTGCACATTTTTCCACATAAGCATCCAAGTGTTAGGTTCCGTTAGCATCATCAACAAAAAATTAATAAAATACTTAAGTTAAACAAAATTTGAAAGTGCAGTAATTGAATGTTGAAAATTTTAAAACTTTAAAAAGGTCAGTCAATAGATTGAAAATTTTTTAAAAATGGTTAGTAAATGAGTTGTATAAGTAGATTTCCATGCATGCTCATCTTGCCACGTAGACGTCTACATATTAGGTTTTGTTAACAATGTCAATGAAAAATTAATAGAATACCTAAGTTGAACAAATTTTAAAAGTTTGGTCAATAAATTAAAAACTTTTTAAACATTGAACATTAAAGTAAAAAATCCTAAATCATAAAAAATTAGAAACTTTCATCCCCTCTCTTATTACTAGTTCTAAAATCCTTATAGACTTATAAAATGAGTTGCATAATTTTAAATTCCCTTTCAATTAATTAACTTACTTTAAAAAGAAACACAAACCTATATATCATGAATAATATAAAATTTTAGGTGGTCATTTGATGGCCTTCTTTAGCTACAGCTTGTAAAATCAATCATATATCTTTGCATACCCAAATACTATTTGTATAAAAGATATCATAATATATAAAGTATACATTATAATTTCATACTTTTGTTTTATATGAAGATGGTCATGGAAGGCCACCAGTAAAATACCATATAGTTTTTCTCTTTCATAAAGTAAGGTTATAGAAGACCACCACTTACAACTCACAAAATTCCTTTTAAATCTAAAATGAATAGTAAAAAAGAAAATGAAAAAGCTTTATGTTGTTTATTTTTATAAAGAGGAAGCAATGTTTGTACAAAAGGCTTACAGTGAAAGTCAATATGGAAGTCTAAAGTTGAGCCTCCTTAACCAGAAAGAATGAAGTATCATATGTAGCAAGTTAAATGGCTGAGAAGTTCTGTTCAACATTAAATGTCTCATGACTTGGATCAATCTCTTTTACATAACGAGATATCTTCTATGAGAAATCCATTTAAACATGTTTATTATTTTAGGAATTTTTGCTGATGGAATATGCACTTAGAACTTGCTCCAATCTAGAACATCATTGAATGGAAATTCATAGTAATCAGATATGGTGACATGTACGCATCCCAACTGGATTGCTGTTACTACTCGATGACTGCAACTTTGTATCTACCTAGGCACAAACAAAAATTGGAGCTACCTATCAATGAGAGGTAGTTCTTCTTTTTGTCAAGGTACTTGTGGACTTGGATTTCTTGATCTTTATCTTTCCAGTGCTCTAGCAAGATCTTTCCTATGTGGCCATGGCTGCCACCAATGAAGAAGGCCAAGATGGAGTAGTTACTTAGCCTTTGGCTTTTGCCAGGCATATTAAACTTGTGCTTAAGGATCTTAATTTCTAGAATGGAGATGTCTCTCTGTGGCTTGAACCCCTCAAACTTGTTGGCATTGCAAAGGAGTTTAATGAAATTCTTGTAGAGATTAAGAGATTCCCTTAAAGTGTCCGACACTTGTGAATATACCAACATATGTGTACATCAGCAACACATAGAACTAAATCGAGATTGAGGTTTATTATATCATTTTCCCCTTTAGCAACACATATAAAAACATTGGATTTCATCACTTGTCTTTATTCACATACCAAATAATGGCAGGAAATAATGAAATGATCAACTGAATCGCTTATGTTCCATTAAGTACACTTATCAACCACAAAAAGAACATAATCTTTGACCAAACCTTGGAGCTAGTCATGATTGAAGGTGTGAGGTTCATAGATGTAGCTAATGATATTAGTGACGCTCATAAGGAGGAAGAATGCATGAGCCTCGTCTAGGTGGTGAGCAACAAAGTGGCTCCTACCTCCCTTCATGTCGTCAATGAATTGCCCTTCAATGCCATATATCTAATTTAATGGTCCAATGTACACCAATGGATCATCTTCCCTGTAAACCCATACCTTGAATCTTTTCTCCACCTCCATGTGGCTACTAATCACAAGCAATAGTATTAATCACCATGTAAAAGTACAAGAACTTCAATTGATGTATTTCAGTACGAAAAGGATTTATATTTGTTTTACTTATTTAAAAAATTATTAATATTTTCTCAATAAATGTATCATTCTTTCTCGATCTAAATGATTTTGATAGTTTGAACATTAATATGGTAAATATAATTACATGACAAAGTGCACTTATGTGGAAATTGATAAACTTTTTTAAATGTCAAAGATACGATAGGATTGCTCTTGAATATATGCATCTGATATGAAATCACCCATTATAGATATGCATTTGATATGACATCATATCTATTTTATATATGCAGGCTTGAATCAGTACTTGTTTGTAGGCTTGATAGTAGACTTTATTAGTATAAATATGTAGTAAAATAGATGTACAAAGTATGTATACAAATAATAAATAAGTTATATATTATTTTATCTCTATAGAAGAAGGATTTTAAACAAGGAAATTAGACATAATACAATATATTAGAGTGATTTTACAAATAAATAAATGAAGTGACAAATATGCAATATAAATTAATCAAAATAAATACATAAGTTCCCACTTATTTAGAAAAATGATGTATAATATTAATAAGAGAGTGTTTGGGGACAACCTGAATAAGATCTAATTGAATATTTATATACAATTTAAAGACATTATATCTTAGTCTAAAATCTTAAGACAATAGATTATGGATCTTCTATTGTATATAAATCACTTCAGCTTTCTATCTCTTTTTGATATGGGACAATTAAATTGTGACTTTTCATAACAACAATATTATAAATCTTATATCAATTTATGTTAATTTTTATTTAAAAATAATATGCCACAACACGAACGAACTCGTGACTGACATATGAAACTCAAAAGCAAAAGCTCTGAGATCACACATAAGCCAAACTATTAGTGAAAGAAATAAACACAAAATATGAAAAAATGAATAATAAAGCAGGCACGTGTAAGTATATACACAATAAATGTACAATATTACTATCATACGTTAGAATAAAGTTTGCAATATAAAAAATAATGTCATTGCAAATGATAGAATATAATTACAACTAAAAATAAATGAAACACATATGTAGAGGTAGATAAGTTGTAGTCGACACTCGTTAGAAGTTACTGCTAGAAAACTAGTAATAATTGATAAGAAAAATAGAGATTAAGGGAGTTAAACCTTATGAGTAAGTTTATATTACCCCATGATATCCAAGTGCATGCTCACTGTAAAGCCCATCTAATTCTAGGCTTGAGTTTAAATCAAGTATTGGGCTCAAGGACCTCACCCAACCCATTATAGTTAAAAAAAGAAAAGAAGAAATGCAGGAGAAAAGTTGGAGATGGCAATTAAGTAACTATGTCCTGGCTAGTTTTTCTATATATTCTATTGGAAGGGGATGGTTTTCTGTTATGGACTTATTTCTATAGTTTGTTTGGGTAGGCTAAATATTGTTATGATCCTCTCAACTAGAAGGAGTGGTTCTAATGAGAGTATAGGAGAGAGGGAGGTAGCAGAAGCTCTCTCGCGGGAAATTTCAATTGTAAAATATGGTAAGTGAGTTTATTCCTATAAATTATGGTTTTATATATTGTTCTTGAATTATATTAAGATGAATAATGGTTTACTTTTAGAAATGTAGATGAGTTTTGGTGAACGAGAAGGAGTGGTTGCGAATCGCCTGATTCTGGAGTTTTGCTGGCAATGGTGAGGCCCTTTCATGTTTGGGTTGCTTCCTTTCTTCTTTTTAGCTTATTTCCTTTAGTCGATTGAAATGTGTGTCTACTTATGTATTTAATTGTGATTTTTATGGAAGAAGTTAGTTAGATAGGGACTACAATGGATGGAGATGGCGATGGCACAAAGACAGAGAGAGAGAGAGAGAGAGAGAGAGAGAGAGTGAGAGAGAGATGTGCATTGATTCTTTTAGTGGTGAGAGTTGATTAACAGAAATCAGATTAGTGAAAGGGGAAAGAGTGGCGATAGAGAGGAGTAATAGAGTGAAAGAGAGAAAAAGATGAAGGTGAAGAGGAAAATAAATGAAACAAAATGGAGCTCGCCAAATGCTCACCAGAGATTGATTAGAATCTAAATAAGAGTATCAGAGAAGAAGAAGAAGAATAAAAGTAAGAAGAACAAGAAAACAGGAAAAAAAAGTATAAAAGAGAAATAGAACTTTTGGAGGAGAGGTGGGTTGGAGATGAAGGAGGGACCTTTTTGAAATTTTTAGAATTTTTATTGTAGGAATAAGGGATTTTTAAGGGTATTCATAATTTTTTTTAAGTGAGAGCATAATAAAAACAAGGGATTTATAATGGTATTTTTTAAATTTATAATTAGTTTGAGGATATAATTGAAATATTAGTGTAAAAAGGGCATTTTATTAATTTTGGATTTTTGGAAAGGGTATTTAGCTTTTTGGAGATTAAATTAGTGAGATTTGTGATTTATTTTTAATTTTAGAGTTTTAATAACTTTTGAGCTTGGCATTTAATTTGGGCCTTATGAAATTTTATAGTTATTTAGGTTCTAAGGATATGGCAAATTAAGAGTATCGAACCGATATGAGAAATTCAAGTATTTAGGATACCAATTAAGAATTTTTAAATTGTATCCTTATAATATTATAATTATGTGCAAATTATATGATTTAATTAATTATGTGAAATGTGTAAAATTTGAATTTTGAATTTTTTTAAAAATAATTCTTTGTATTATTAAATTAGTAATTTTTCCATGCAACATAATTATCTTAGAAATATCTAATTGTGATAATCATTGGATTAAACATGCTTGCATGTGAGATATTGATAGTACGTGTTGAGATTATTTGAATGATGAAAATTTTCTTAAATATTTTATGATACTACTTAATTAAATAAATTATATTGTGATATAGTGTTTTCTTAAAGTATGAAATTGAAATAAATGTTGATTAGGTGTAGTCAGATTATGATATAATTATTCGATTAACTATTTGATTAAATATTTTCCTTTATTAGTAAATTGGTAGCTTGTGCTATAACTTTTCTAATTAGTTGAGAAATTTTGAGTTATATTAATTAATTAGATTGATTATAACAGTTATGAGAAATCTACTGCAAATTATTGCATCACAAATGTCTACATTTTTGGACCACAGAAATTGAACATTAAATTATGAAATTGATTTTGATTAACGATAGTATATCGGAGAATCGAATGAGAACCAAATTAACAAATTGAGATTAAAAAATAAAGAGATAGCTTACCTAGGTCAGGATATATCCAGTAGTCCTAGGTTGATGTGTATTATGATTTGAGAATGAGATTAAGATGATATGATGTTGATGCAGATTAGACACCTGTACGTGGAGTAGTGCCACAACATATTGAGTCTCGGAGATGTCGCACTTAGGACTAGGTACCGAAGTATCTCGAGTTTTGGAGATCTTGTGTTGTAGTTAGGTACTGGAGTGGTGTTGGGACATCAGATGTAATATGATTGAGAGATATCCTGTGTAGAAAAAATATATATATATATAAACATATATGTATATGTGATTTTTGATTTATCTACATAAAGATTGAGATTGTGATACGATGATATAAGCCAATAGACCATTGAATATAACTTACTAGGTTAAATAGGACTCTTAATAAAACAAATAATTGAAATTAGTTAAATTTGATAATTGGAATAATATTTGTGCATATCATAGTTTTGCATCTCATGGATTGAATTTGTTTTGCAATGGAGATGGTATGAAATAATTATGTATATATGTGTGATATTTCCTAATTAATTATTATAGTTTAAGTATTTGTACGAGATATATATTACAAGGGCACAATAATAAAATTCTTACTAAGTTGGCAATTCACCCCTTATTGGTGGACTTTTTTAGGAGATAAATTTGATTCGGTAGACCTCATTTTGGTAGTTTGGTTTTATTTATTCAAAGATAGGCCAGTAGTATAATTAATTATAATTATATTAATAATACACAAATTAAACAAGGACTTGGTTAGAAGCCAAATATTGATCATGATTGATCATTTATCAACATCATGAAACATAACATCATTTGTGATTAATACTAGTGTATGTCTGATCCTAATGCATATTTATTAGGTGGCCTATCTTACAGGATTTTCCTCCTTTACAATTACAATTAAACACACACTACAAATATCAATCATGTAATTTTAACAAGTAAGCACTCAATCACATAAAAATTGTCACAAATAGTTACAATATACTTTAAGTACCCAACCCTATACACACACACTAGGATAATAAAATAATAATCCTAGGGATTTAGCAATAAAGATTACGAAATTATAATTAAAAAATGAAATTATTAATGTATCACATATATATAGCTATTGATACATGTATAAATACATATACACACACACATCGTAATTGTAATGAATACACATGCACTTAAGTATGACATTTATCTAAATCTAACATGCCATCGCTCAATTGATGTTGAATAATTTTTAATAAGTAGTATGAAATTTATATCAATAGGTAGATATGAACTTATTTGATTGTAGTATTTTTATGTTCTAACCTCATGATGTAGGTTCCACTTCCGATGTTCCTAAAAAAATTTTAAAAAAATCAATCAATATCATTTACAAGTTATTAGATTCAATTAACACCCTAGTATTTATTAGAATTATTAAAGTAATACAATTTTGCAATTCCAACTCATATCCTCTTATTAACTAAACTTTTATGGTTTTTCGTTAAAAATTTAATTACGCCAAAATTATGAAATTTGTTCTACATAATTTATATAAAATTTTAAAAATATTTTGGACCATTTTTGAGTTGGTCAAAATTTCATCAACCATGTGTTGCCTTCCCATACTAGTCCAGAAATGTTAGTCTCCTCTCCCTCTTTTTAGTGTATCTGTCACACTTTCCAACTCCTTAATAGTTTGGACGAATCGAAACTCCAAAGGTTAATAATGACCCATCTTCATTCATCCTTATCACCATCAATTAATACCCCTTTTCTATGTTTTTGGGACTATTAGAGATGATGGTGGTGTTGGTTTAGATAAAAAAAACAATTAGAAATTAAAGCAATGATGACTTACTTATAGATTTTGAAACTTCTATTATTGATTTCTCCAAACCGTAGTTGATTTTGATGAAACAAATTTAGAAAAGTGGTAGAACGTCTCAAGAACTTTCTATAAAGACCTAGATACTAGACTCGGTAATCAAACGATGAAATTAAACATGTGTAGTAAACTTTAGGGAGGTGTAAAATGAAAATGAAAAGAATGAAGATAAGAGAAATTTTTTATATTGCAGGAGGAGGGGGGAGTATTACTATTGGTTTTTATACAATAAGAATTTTACATGTTTCATTTTAATATACTATAAAATATTTATATATTGTTATACATAAATGAATAAATGATGAATATACAACAAAGTTAATGAGAGCAATATATAGGTTTCTTATATTATAATGATGCTATGAGATGGATTAAGTATCAAGTGCATTCTAAGGCTTCAGTTTCATTTATGTGAAAATTAAAGTCTTTTTTCCCCTTTTTAAAGTCTTTTTTTTTAAATGGTGAAACTCGCAACCACTAGTCTTTAGATGTGCATTGGGTAAACTCTTGGCTTGGTGAGATAGCCTGCAAACTCTATTAAGTGATTAAACCATACTATCGTGTGACAGGTTCGAGTAACTTAAGGGGAAGCACTAATCAGGGACTCGAGCCTAAGACCACTGCCTAAGTCATTACATCAAGGGACTAGCATACATCAGCTGAACCAATTCCAATGGCAAAAAAACAATTGAAGTAAATTCTCCCATTTTAAGTTGGTAACTTATAAAACCAAGGGTTCCTCCTTGATGACAAGGTATCTTTACAAGGTAGATTTTGCTATCTCCTCTCTAGACTATGGTGTTCTTTTTTCTTATCAACCGGTGAAATGACATAATTTATCATTGATTAATTGTAAATTAATTGTATAATTTAGGCTTCATTTGATTTTCATTTTCTTGTTTTTTATGTATTTTTGTATATTTTATACTATTTTTAAAATTTTAAAATTTTATTTGTGTATTATTTTTAAATTTTATACTATTTTTAAATTTTTATGTTTAAAAATCAGAAATTAAAAACAAAACTTGAAAACAGTTCCATAGTCAGTCAACTATAAAGTCACCACACAGAAAATTCTAATGCTAACAATAACGACATGCTGCACTACTATTGTTGGAGGAGTCAAGTCTACGTAAACGTTAAAAGATCACTACCAAGATGTCTATGTCAAAGATTAAGGGCAAGTTTTAGTTTATATTTTTCGTTTATATTTTATATTTTTATATTTTTATATTTTCATTGAATTTAATGTATTTTTTAAGTTTTGTCCTTTTTTTTATTTTTGTATTGTATTAATTTATTTTTTAAAATTTAAAATTTTTATATTTTTAAAAAAGAAAATTAGTACAAAACATGACCTAACTTTTCCTTTAAAATGTATCAATTCTTAGCACTAAATTTGATCAGTACAGCAACTTGCAAAATGGTATAATTTTTGTTCTTCGTAAGAAATTTTACAAGAGTTTAAGTTGGCAATTATTAGATTCTGAATTTTCTTGCCTTTATTATTTCAAGGACTATGTAATCATTAATACATATACTGTATAATTAGCTAAATTTTCACCTTTAAATTATGAATGCCTCTAATACTGTTCTTAAATTTTTATCAAATTTTAAGAATTGCATGGGCCACAACTTATTTTTAAAAATAATGTCATATAATATTAATAATGTGAATTAAAAGTCAAGATGTCAAGTCAGGCTTGAATTTTCTTTCTTGATTAATCCAAGTCTTTTTTTTGTGTGGACATTTTCGGTAACGTGTAGAATGGAGCAGTCCTTCCTAACCACACCATGGCTCTGTCACTGTTACCTCTAGTGTAAACAGTAATTAATTCTTGTAGACAAAGGCTAACAAATTTCTTGACTCTTCTGTCAATGATATGAATTATCGATCGAAATAGTCAAGCATGTGTATTAGACTACTTCCTATGTACTTCATTTCTGTTAGAGATTGTAAAAGAACTCTCTGGAAGACTATTTTTATTAATTGAATAAATCAACAGAGTTCTGTATTTATACTTTACAGTTAAAACAAAAACTTAACCATAAACTATACAACTTAAAAGGGTTTAATTAAGCTAACTAACATTACAGCTTAATAAAGTCACGTGCATACACGTGACAGGCATTAACTCTTCTTACAATAAGATTTTAAATTACAGGTGTACTGTAGAAAATTAAATTACAGTAATATTGGGGGAGCATACCAAAAGAATCGCTGGGTTTAATAAGACAAGGTGATCAAATGTCAAATCTAGACTCAGCATGAAGAAAGTGCAATTTTATTGTCCTTTCAGCTTGATGTGTGCTGTTGGTGACCCAGCAAGCTCAGCTCTTTCCTTCCATAGTTTCTCTTAGAAATGACTTTCTTGGGAGCATTTGATGGCGAAATGCATGGGACAAACATATTGGGGCCTAGCAACTTGCAAACGCTAGGTTCAATCCAATCAAATACTTTTTCTTTTTAACTTTTATCGACTATGTGACTGCTTAAATGCGTAATCTTTGCTTATCTGTGGCATGAAATGCTGCGTTATTCTATCCATCACTGTGCCTTGTGTTTAAATGGCAGGAAGCTGTGGCTCCCATTGCAGAAAATCCTATCATCATGTACAAATATCACAGGACCTTCAACCACAAAGAACCATGCATTAATGAAAAGCCGTCTTGTGAACAGCAGAAACTATATGTAGATCACAAGAAGTTAGGTTCCTTGTAGGGATTAAAAAAAAGAAAGAGAGAAAGAGGGATGAAACATGTGGAGAGGTAAGAAATGGGGACGATGGATTGTATAAAAAGGAGCAGTCCACTACCCTCCAAACCACAGAAATTTGTACTCGGTTTCTTCCTGTGTTTTGCAATCACCAAAGCTTGATAACATCTCATGATTCCACCAGATACAGTGACGAATAGGAACTCTATTTTGTCCACTCCCACCATTCATAGCCAATATAGATTACACAGAATCCTCACAACTGTTAACCATAAAAACCATTTTTCTCTCTCTCTATATATATATATATATATTTGGATGCAGAGAAAGTGAACTGCAGCTGTCATCTGCAGTGAACAAACTCCATATCTCACAATTATTAGGATTACGGTACACTCTTGTCAATTTGCTTATGTCTTTTATTTCTTTTTTTTTTAATATAAATTTTAAAAAATATTTTATATATCAAAAATTTTAAAAATATACTTTAGCAAATTTATATTAAATTATCTAAGATTGATTAGTTACTATTAAAATAATTTGATATGCCCATAGTTCACCTTTTATTTTATTAACTTCATCTGTCGCTCTTCAAACAAAGAGAAATAAATTGATAATGTGTTATGTTTTTATTTTTTATTTTTATATTTTATTAATATATTATTTTTAAAAAATTTATACAGTTTTTAAAAATTTTATATTTAAAAAATAAAAATTAGAAACAAAAAAAACCTTCCATCCTAAACTCAAGGAAGAAGACGAAGAAGCAGAATAAAAAAGCAGAAGAAAAACAAAAAAACGTTGATTACATTTCTCTTGTTAAAAAATAGTAAAGAAAAAGAAAGCTTTTATGGATGAAACCTATAAATAGAAGCTGCAAATGCATATATACTTGACGATATTATTTGTATAAAGAGGAGAGAACTTTCAAGGGCTGTGTTTGCCATTATACCCGGTTCCGACATCGTCGGACCCACCCGTTGGTCGTCCCACCTGCCTCCATTTCCAAGGAACTATTGGCTGATTTTTCTTAAAGAGAGAGGGAGGTCCTTTTGACAATCTCAGGCACTGTCTTCATCTGTCATTAGTTTGTTATACGTTTATGCCTTCTGTTCATGACCTCTGCTTTGATAACATTTATGCCCTGGGTCTTCCTTTTTGAAAGTTTTCAACTTTGCAAGTCCAATATAAACATGTCACGTTTCTTGCGCTGTTCAATTTCTTAACATTATGGTTTTAACAAAATGTGATCATGTTCTGTTTTTTGGTTGTAATTCGCATTTCTAAGGCTTCATGCTTCACCAAGATGGATGAATGCTCTTTAAAACTTAGCTTTGTTTTTGTGTTTCGTCTTTTAATGATGTTTACAATATTTGTATACTTCATATTTTCTTTCCTTTTCAACTTTTGGACTTATCTGTTCAATCTCTAATCTATTATTGTTTGGTTTGTGGCCTTTATTTGAACTTTTATGCATTCCTTTTCATTTCTATCAGCTTTCATAATGCCTAATATGTCCACATTATCATTCTTTCTTGTGATATGGACAAAGTGTTCATTTGATCCTCCCATCCGCTTGTTTTTGTCTTCTTTCTTACCTTGTTGGATGTGGACCCCTTTCTTTTTTTTTCTCGTCAAGTTTCTTATTTGCGTTGAAAGGCAGGTACATTTGGGGACTGAACAGAGGATCTCTCTCCCTCAAAACACTGCTTATCAGTGAAGGCAAGGTGCGCTGCCACAGCTTTAGTTTGTTATCCGTTTTTAGTTTTTCAGAAGTCATAGATCATCCTAAACCTGCTCTGCATAGGTTTATGTTGCTAATTTAGTATAGAATAATGCTAGTGCAGGTGGGGTTGTTAAGTGTCAAAATTAACAATAGAAGCAAAAAGAGAAATCTCTATATGCGAGATTTGATTGTTTCATGTGGATGTAAACCTTTGTTGATTTCTTGTTTTTCCTTTAGTTTTCTGAATTCCTAAGTAATTAAGTGAATATATAACTATTTACACGGTATAATATTAACAAGAGGAAGTTTCTATTTTGAAGTGGTTTGGCCTTATAACCAGCATTTTAGAGTTCCCTCTCTTCTTACTGGAATGGCAAGGTCAAAAGGAACCCCAAAATTGTTTTGATCATTCCGTAGAAACTGCTCTTACTTTTCATTTTATTATCTGAAGAAACTGCTTTTTAGATTTCAGTCAGAGAAACTGGTCCTTTTTTTGAGAAGCTTACAACAATGATGAATTAATGATCATAGAAGGTTGGGTAAACATTAATCTATCTTTGAACTAGTGTACTTGAAGGAATAATCTTTGTTTTAGATGATAGACATCACATAATCCCATTTCTTAATATCAACACTGCAACTGTTTAATTTACATCTTATCGCTTTTGAACAACATGTTGCACCATTAAACTGTTATCATGAAAATGTGTGTGTATTGGTTCACTCTAATCACCAACACTGCTCTAAGGATGATAATATTTGGTGTAAGCATGTCCTTTTGATTTTGGTTTCAATGCCTTCTTCATAAATCATCTAACTGTTTTATTTCAACTAACAAAATTCATCGTCTTTTAATGTCTAATCCTCTTGATTCTAACAGCAGAGTCCGTTCTTGACAGGATTATATGATTAAATTAATATAATGGGCGGTTGTGTATCAACACCAGCAAGAAAAAGAGTACATGCAAAACATCATCGAATTGGAAAGCGTCATCTTAAGATAACCAAATCTGCATTCAGACAAAACAAGAAAAAGAATGGTGATGCAGGACGTGTGACAGATATTGCTGTAAGTGAGTTTGTCCAAATGGACTTCGATAGTGGTGCAACTGCTGCTTGTCGAAGATCTGGGGTCTCCAACTCGACCTTCCATCTCACTCAGCTGCAATGGCATGTCAGCGAAGGAAACTCTGATGGTATATTTTTCTTTTTGTCAGTAGTGAAAGGTGATAGTTGTATTCTTTGGGATGAATCCTAGCTTAGACAAAGATGATTGATTAAGAATTCTTCATAGTTTCATTAAGCTAGTTTGTTTGCATTCTTGGAGTCCTGATTACCCATTGAAACAGTGGCGCACTCTGCCTTTGCTTCAAATCTCATATGATACCTTTACTTTCTGTTTGCACAGATCTGGTGAAATTTTTGTTTTGATTGATGAATTCCTATGGAGAAATGTTTCTGGATGTGAATTAATTGTGGCTCTGTGGTTATATCATTCAATTTCACATGGTGGAGTGAAACATTTCAGTTTCTGGCATTTCTTCATTGGCCTACAGACAATTTGGTTGAAGATTTTCATATCCATTTTATCCAGATTCCAGAGGGAAAAATGTATTAAATTCATTGTAAAGTTTTCATCAACCTGGATTAGCTTTTGCTTCCTGCTAACAATTCCGAGTTTATTGATAAAAATTGGTCCATGTATTAAAGAATTATTTTTAAAAATTTTATTATTTTATACAAATTTTGAATGACTTATGCCATAACTGTTGAAGTAATACAAAACGTCACTTTAACTGACTACTTTTCTCTCTGTCCCTGTCAAAACATAATTGTGCTTCTAAATAGTGATTGATTTTGACGATCCTTCGTAGCAAAGTGTTCTATGGTAATTTTTAGATGTCTGCTCTTTATATATGGCAGAGTGGCACATATGTGTCCTGTCATTCTTTCTTTGATTGCTTTCTACAGTGAAAGAGATATTTTTCCCACCATAGCCTATGATCCTTCAATCAGTAGTAAAGATGCCCAGTTTCATTCATAAAAAGTGCCCATGGTGACATTTTCCTCCTTAATGCATAATAGTTGTACTGATTTCAGAACTTTTCTTGCAGTTGTGTGTCAAGAGGAAGCTTGGTTTGATTCAGTTAGTATTCTGGAATCTGACTCTGACGATGAATTCAGCAGTGTCCTTGGAGGTAGGGGACTTCTTCTTTCTCCTCTACCAACTCTTTCATCGGATACATGTGTAGAAATTTACTTGGGAGAAATAGGGGTCGTAACAGTAAGAATATAAATGGGATAATGTGGATCAGAATCACGTTCTTGGCTATATAATTATTGATCACCTTTACTTTTTCCAAATTACTTTTCTAGGGCTAAGTTCGATGATGATTGGTTCATAGTTTTTCAAACTTTGTTATGCTTTGACCAATAAAAGCTAAGTCAAGTATGGATCTTTTCTTCAAAAAAAAAAAAAGATTCTGTCAAGCGTTTTTTTCATTTTATTTTTTTGTTTTTTGTGTTTTACTTTAATTTATTTACAGACCGATTTTCAACCGTGAGCGCTGCTATTGGGAACGTATCAAGTGGACAAGTGGTTCAATATGAAAGTTCTTCAAGGTTTATTGGTGGCAGGTGTAAATACGAAGAATATCATGGAAGTTATGTGAAAATAGATGGGCATAGAACAAGTTTTAAAGACTTAAAAGAGGATAAACGTCACTCCCTTGACCATGCACTGAAATCTGGTTTGCCTCGGTCGGTTCCTTCTGTAAGCTTCAATGATAAGATTCTGAATGCAGCAAATGCCACAAAGAAGTTGACTGTTTTCAGGCTTTCTTTTAAGAGGAGATCATGTGAAGGAGAAGAAATTGGTGACAATTGTAAGTAATCAAGTTACAGATAATCAGTTAATTCAAGAAATGCGTACTTATCTCTAAAAGCGTTAATCTATGATTTGAAGGAATTGCTTTCTCATTACTGGATATCAGATGTACCATTATGGCTTTTCATATTAAAGTGACATATGGTTTCTTTTATATGTCCGCTGGATGCCAATATTGAACCTTAAAATAAGAATTGAAGCATATTATGATGAGTTTTCTACATATATTAGCATAAGGTTGTTTGATGTAGCAATTTCACCATGTTGATATTAGCAGGGGCATCAAAAAGATCCTTATATCATCCAAAAGCAGGATATGTGATTCCACGTAGCATGGGAGAGAAGCCAAATGCTGGGTGTTGGTCTGAGATCCCACCCTCAAATTTCAAACTTCGTGGTGAGACTTTTTTTAGGTATGCTGCTGACTTCATCTGATTGTCATTGACAGCATGTGGGGGGAATCTGAAATTAGAAGTTATTCCTTTTGTGTGTTTTTGTGATTAGGTAGAGATGTAACTGTCTAATAATCTCGGATGCAGAGATAAGAGGAAGTTTCCTGCTCCAAATTACAGCCCTTATACTCCTATTGGTGTTGATTTGTTTATCTGCCCTCGAAAGATAAGTCACATTGCACAACACGTTGAGCTTCCAGACATTAAAGCTGCCAGGAAACTGCCTCCTCTTTTAATTGTCAATATCCAGGTATATGTTTTCAGTATATCACGATTCTATATGTTTTTCTTCTATATGATTTTGCTGCTGAGTTAGGTTTCTTGCTTAACTTTTAACGCCATATGTTTACTCATACGGTCGCTATTGGCTTTTTAGCACTTCCCATGTTGTAATGTACTAAATTTTTGTGTTCCTTGTGGCAGTTGCCCACTTATCCTGCTGCAGTTTTTCTTGGTGATAATGATGGTGAAGGGACAAGTCTCGTACTTTATTTCAAGATTTCTGACAATTATGAAAGAGAAATTTCTCCTCAATTTCAGGATTGTATTCAGGTAAAGTTCAACCAATTACAGGATAGCATTCAGGTGTCATGCACTTCCACTTAGTTCAGCAGTATATATTCCTTTTTTAGCTCTGTCTATGGTTTTGGTGCAACAGAGTAACTTGAAGTTTGTGTGGTACACAGCCCCCAATGATTTTTCTAATTCAATGTGCTGTTGGTTCAATAAAATATCCCATCAAGGTGCAAAGTCGCTTTCTCTCGTCAGTCATGAGCTGACGAGTTTATATCTGTAGTCTTGATACAACCCTTAGGATATGAGAAGAACAAGCCTGAATCAGTTTAGATTTATGTGGTTATCATTGGAGAATGTGCATGCTTGAATGTACAGGCATTAACTGCTTGACACTCACAGTTATTTTCTGTCCTGTTTCAAAGAGATGAACCTTATTGTTGTGCCCCAACGTATGTTTACTATGGTGGTGGAGAACGAAATGAATTGAGTAAAGCATAAATCTTTGGCAAAATAAAATTTATGCCATCATTTCCAGGATTTCATTCGGAACTTAGCGTTCTATTGTCATGCTGGGTCACAGTCACTTTTTCTTCTGCTATGTTTTGGTTGATATCAGATGCTAGTTTACTGAAAATTTCTTTGATGCAACAGAAATTGATCGAGGATGATATGGAAAAGGTTAGAGGGTTTGCAAAAGAGTCAATTGTTCCATTTAGAGAGAGGCTAAAGATCTTGACTGGGCTAGTTAATCCGGAGGATCTAAACTTGAGTTCTACTGAAAGGAAACTTGTAAGTGCATATAATGAAAAACCAGTCCTTTCCCGCCCACAGCATGAGTTCTACCAGGTAAAGTATATTATCTATTATGGTTCTCCAATTGCTAATCTGAGCTTACGCTATTTATTGTTGCAATACTTGTTTTCTTTTTGTTATTGAAAATAGTGAGACTTGTCTCTGTTTCTTTTGTTCATATTTATCCAATCTAATGTATATGTTGTAATCTCAGTCTCTTATCCATAAATGTACAAAAGGACAATGTTGCAGAGACTCTTAGTGCTAGTTTAGAAGTTCAGTTACGAACACCATACATCATAAATTGAAGATCCAATCCTAATTTGCTTATGATTTAAAATTGCTTAGTGGTTCACTTATCCTACTGCTCCTGCAGGGGGCAAATTACTTTGAGATTGATCTAGATATTCATCGCTTCAGCTACATAGCTAGGAAGGGACTCGAGTCATTTAGAGATCGATTGAAGAATGGGATACTGGACTTGGGATTAACTATCCAGGTAAAACGTCACTCTCACTGCTCTATTTATTGTCCGAAATTTTGGACTTGTATGTTGTATGACGTATATCAGAAAAAAGGACTGCAATGCATTTGTGTTCACGACTTTCCCTTTCGATTTTCTGGACCTTCCTTCAGCTTTTACTTGGTTTATTCAGCCACAAATATCTAGTGGCGTAAGTGTGAATTAAGTTGCTTCATATTCATTACAAGACTTGCTATGCATACCAGTAAGTAACACTAGCATTTAAACTGGGAATTTTCTTCATCTTTTGGTCTGATTATATCTAATTGACAGGCACAAAAACAAGAAGAGCTTCCAGAGCAAGTGTTGTGCTGTCTGAGGCTAAACAAGGTCGATTTTGTCGACAACGGGCAGATACCCACATTGATGACCCTCAAAGACGACTGATAGTCACAGTTGGATGCAGGATATGACACTTGCAAGGGACAGTGCACCATTTACTGAAGAAGCAGATGATGTCTATTCTGTATGCATTCAACTCTGAAACACCAAGATGGAAAAGAAGCTCTTAAATCTCAATTGTTAAACGTGTCTCCCTTTCTGCTTAAATGAAAACATTGTATTACAAATGTTACATATATGTGTATTGTAATCTGTTTCAGAGAGTCTTCCACGGCTTGCATCTACACATGCCATGCCTAGCTTTACATACGTCTGTCTGTCGTGAGCTTTATTGACAGTATTAGATGCCAATGCACCAGAAAAATGCCAGATGTTGAGAACGGCCTTGCACAGCTGCACAAGTGAATGTGACAAGTAGCACGTTCAATGTAATTTCTCTGACCAGGATTGTAAATGCATTTGAAATTCTGTAATGGAAAGCATCTTTGTATTTAATATGTTGAATACCGATTCGAGTTCAAATTATGGTAATTGGAAATAATTAGATATGGTAATTGGAAATAATTAGACATTGTCGTGCTCCATGACAAGATGCTTGGCAAACGAATAGGAGTTGAAAACTCCGCAGTAGCTTTGCTAATCGTAAATTGGCAGCTCTTATCACTTTCTACCAGATTTGTTGTCTATCGAAGCGACAAAGAATAATCCCTATTCTATTATATCGACTATCTTACAAGCTAAATTTCTTTAATTTTATCACATTAATATGAAAAACCAAATATCATTTTGAACAAAAGTTTTGCAAATTTTTGTTTTCTATGAACTTTTTTAATAGGAAAAAAAACTGTATAGTCCTTTATTTTTAATTAAAATTTCATTTAATATTTTAAGTTTTTTATTAAATAAATTTATAAATTATATTTTCACACTCTTTTGTCCTTTAAGTTAATAAGAAACACGTTGTACATTATTTGAATTACAGGTACACATAGCTATAATTTACAAGTTCAGATTTTATTTAATAAAAATAAAGTTAGAGTGTTAAATAAACCTTTAATAAAAGTTTGAAATCTATTTTTTTTCTTGGTTAGTCAACGCTAACTCCAATAGAAGCATCTTTGTTTAAAAAAAAAGAAGAAGAGAAACCAAATAGGAAAATGAAAACAAACAAATAAGAATTGATCAAAGGGATTAATTTTAGAGTAAATTACTAAGGCTTTTCATATATGACCTTATGATTTATAAATTACACAAAATTCTCTTATAGTCTGATATATCTTTCACATGACCCTTGACGTTAAAAAAAGTGACCATCGCTAATAGTTATTGATATGGTATCTCATATGGTATGATGATGTTGTAGCGGTGATCACGTAGTAGAGTGACATGACAATTAATGTGATAGAGGTATACTAAAATTTCTTTTAAAATTTAAAGAGGATGTATGTAATATTTTAAAAGTTAAAGAGTAAAATTTCGCTAAATTATAAGGAGTAAAGTGTAATTTATTCTATTTTTCCTTTCAAATATATAAATTTATATTAAAAATAATTTTAGAATAAAAAATTTAAAATTTTGAATAATTAAAATAACTATTTCAATGAAATATATTTTAATATTTATATTTTACTAGACATATGAATTTATAAATAATCAATTAATAATATTTTTTAATTATGATTCAAACTAACTCTAATTTATTTATTTATTAATTATTTATAACTAAAAAATTATTAATTGTTATAAATTAACTC
>JAOXYD010000001.1:17305388-17319867 GCA_028565735.1 Pinacopodium congolense
TATTGACATCAAATGGTTAAATCCTTTAGTTTTTACTCATAGAATTTTTATAGAGGAGGGAAGTAAACCTTTATTACAACCACATCGTAAATTAAATCCAAACATGAAGGAAGTCGTTAAGAATGAAGTAGTTAAGTTCTTGGATGAAAGTATCACATTTTCTATCTTTAGTTATACATGGGTTAGCCTAATTCAAGCGACACGTAAGAAAGGAGGAACTACTATGATGCAAAATGAGAAAAATGAGTTGATAGTTACAAGAAAGATTACTAGATGGCATATGTGCAGCAATTATATAAAATTGAAAGGAGCCCCTAGTAAGGACCATTTTCCTTTACCTTTAGTTCATAAAGTGATAAAGAGAATGGTATGGCATAACTTTCATTACTATTTACATTTGTATATAGGATATATGTAAATTCCTATATCTCATAAGGATCAAAAGAAAACTATATTTATCTGTCCTTATGGCACCTTCATTTATAGACATATTCCATTTGTCTTGCGTAATGCTATATCCAATTTTCAACATTGTATGATGGTTATATTTTTTGATAAGATTGAGCCTTGCATTAAGGTTTTCCTAGATGATTTTAATGCATTTAGCACATCTATTGATATTTCTTCAGAAAATTTGGAGAAAGTGCCAAAGAGATGTGAAGGGACTAACTTAGTGTTGAATTAAGGAAATGTCATTTCATGTAATAATACCTTATTTTAGGCCATAAGATTTCAAGTAGGAGTATTGAAATATATTCTACAAAAATTCAAATAATCAGGAAACTTCCATCACCCACATCAATTAGAGAAGCAAGGAGTTTTCTATGTCATGTTAAATTCTTTCGATAATTTATCAAGGATTTTCCTAAAATTTCTAAGCACCTAATTAATCTATTTAGCAAGGATGCTATTTTTTAATTTAATGAAAATTATATTAATTTTTTAAGCTATTAAAGAAGAAACTCACTAGTGCACCCATTCTTGTTTCACTTGAATGCTCTCTTCCATTTGAAATGATGAGTGATATAAGTGATTATGCAATTGTTGTTGTTCTTGGTCAAAGGTAAGACAACATCTTTCATCCTATTTCTTATCCAGTTTAGACTTTGAATGATGCCCCAAAGAATGACACCATCTATGAGAAAGAGATGTTAGCTATTATGTTTAAATTTTTTAAATTTTCTTCCTATTTAGTGCTCTCAAAGGTGATAGTTTATATATAATATTTTGCTTTGAGGTAATTATTAAGCAAACATGATGTTAAGCCGTGATTAATTCAGTGAATCATCCTTTTACAAGATTTTTACATTAACTTAATGATAAAAAATGAAGAGAAAAATTTTTAGCTAATCAAAATTCTTATTTGTGTGTGGAAGTGAGGGACAATGAATAAGAAATTAAAGAAGTTATCCTTGAAGAATATTTATTAGTTTTTATGACGCTTATATGACAAAATATTATTATTAATTATTTAGCTAATAATGTTCTTTCCCTCGGTTTATCTAGCAAAATAAGAAGAATTTTCTAACCAATGTTAAGTGTTATCATCGGTATGACCCTTAACTATACAATATATATAGCAATGGTATACTTCTGTGATGTGTGCCACATGAGGAAATGTCTTAAGTACTTATTCACCATCATTCAAGGGAAGCAACAAGATATTTTGGACCTACTACAATAGTGTATAAGGTTTTAGAATATGGTTTCAATACGCTCTCCTTCTTTATGGATGCATTTCATTTTGTTAAATGTGTGATAATTGTCAAAGGGTTAGAAACATTTATAGCACATGTTTGCTAGTTTTTACTATGCTACAAGTATGTTGATCATCACTTATAATATAATATATATTGATCCCATTAGGATTGAATATAGAAACCTAACAATCTCAATTGCACTTTGTTGAAGGTAAACCAAAATTATAAAAACTAAAAATTAAACTAAACTAATAAATTCAATGGTTAAACAATAGAAGAAAGCAAAACAAATATATTATTTAATGATGAAGACTTAGGGGTTATTCTATCCTTTTTTGTCTTCATTTAACCTTGATTTTTTTAATTGCGTTTAATCTTTGATATCAAATCATTTGATTGCCCCCTCTTAAGATCTAATGAATTAATACTAATCGAAATATTTACATGCTAAATTGCAACCTAAGATCTTGATTCAAAGTGATCATAAGATCAATAACTAAACAACCACTATGAAATATGAAACCAAGTATTTCCAATTTAAATTATATGTTTGTAATAATAGTTTTGTGTGATTATAATTTAATAAAATATTATGGCAACATCTTAGTTTGAATAGAAAAAAAAAAGTAACCTGTTAATTATGTAGAAGCTTAAAAACCTTGTAAAGAATTGGTGTGGATATTTCTTATCTAAATCTTCTTAAACAAGATTTGAATTTATGTTTTTTATATAGCTTATAAAAGCTTGGACATCGTGCTAGTGAGGCATTTATTGATTTGTTTAATTTTAAAAAAGATTTTAATTTATGCAATTAACATAATAACCAAATACACTTCCTTATTCATATAGTTTAGGCTTTAGAATGAGTTTGGGTAACCCCAATATGGAATTGTGCCCACACTTCAGTTGAGCAACAAAAACTTCTCCATATGTACATTTTTGTAAATTTTATTAACTTGAAAAAGATATTGATTAAAAATAAATAAACAAATTATTTATTCATTTATAAAGTATATTCAAAATTAAATAAAATCACAAATTGTATTTTATTGAAAAGTAGCAGTATTTAAAAGATACAATCTTTTAATTATTAAAATTATCTATTAGTTATAACTAAAATCATTCAAATTCCTATACTATCAAATAGGTCATTAAGAATTCAAATTACTTCAATCCATTAATTCAATGTCAACGCTCCAATGTCAGGTTCTTCAAATGTATGACGTAAATATATTTAGTTGATATTCTGCTAATTTTCATGAGATAAAAGTAATGGAAGACTAATGGATGAAAATAATTTGAAAATTTAAAGATCTATTTGATAGTTTTAAAGTCATAATTATCTAATTGATACTTTATAAAACTACAACTACCTTGGATGATTTTAATCTTTTATGGTATTATAAAATAACTTCAAAAGACTTTCTAAAGAGTAAAATTAACTTGTCAAGAGTTTTAAATTTAAAATAGAAAGTTTGAATTCATACTATTTAGAGGAAGATTCGTCAAAAATAAAAATATAGTCTATTACTATTATTTGTTATGTGATTTGTAATTATTATGTATATCTAACAGTTTATTTAATTAGTAATTAAATAAGAACTAAGATTTATTGATATATATATTTGATTAAACACATTTTGTTCAATGAGTTAAAACCCAAAAATTAGAGTTTGAGTTTTAAAAATCAATTTACAAATCAAATTTAAAATTTTAAAAATAAACTTAAAAATTTTAAAGATTGAATTTGAATTATGTATAATAAAGAATTAAATATGCACAATATTTTATAAATAATTTATAATTTTTTTATTTAGAGTTATTTTAATATTTTTTAATTTTGTCCATATTTTAACATAATTATGATTTTTATAGTTATTTTTATAATTTATTTTTATTAAATATTACTATGATTTTACATATATTATTGTAAAGAAGGATACTTTTATTTGAAAACAAATATATGCATTTATTTTTATTCTGATTAATAATTTACGTTATGCATAATTGTTATTTTAAAAAAAAATATAATGTCATAAGCTGAACTTAAATTTAAAACTTCTACAATGAAAGAATTTGAAAGTTAAACCTATTTCACAAACCGGAGTAAGTGTTAAATTTTTTAAAATATTTTAAGACAAACTTGAGTTAAACCTAACTAAATTCAGCTTCCGTACAAGCCTATTTTCAACTTTGTCATTTGGTAATCACATAGATTATTGCAAGTGGATTAATTGAATATTCTAAAACATTAGGGACTATAAACACTTATATTAGAGATCTATTTACCATTTCATTTTTCCATTGAAAAACCCTCAAAAGGTTGCCAAGATTATACATTCTTGTCTTATTCCATGAAAATTGAGCTACATTTAGACACTACATAAACTCTAAAATGTTAGCCATATGAAAGCTGTTAAACTTGGTGGAGGAAATACAAATAAAAATGGTAGTAATTGGGGAGGAGGAACATGAACAATTTGTTTGTAGAAGGAGTCTCCATTGCTCCTAGTAACTGATATACTCAAAGTTTAGTTTCTAAGAAGTGTGATGAAGATACTGCCAAGCCTTCTACATCATAAGTTCTAACCAGTCTTTGTCTCTTACCAGGACTCTCAAGCCAACAGAACTCGAGGTGAAACGACGTGGATTCGGCTATGTTCTTTGCGATATCGCAAGGGCATCCCATGTACATGCCGCCGGGCAATAGTGTTATCTGATATCCTCCATCAAAAGTGACTAAGTTATCTGATATGGTTCCGGTCCAATGCACATTAGTTGTAACATCGGTTCCAGCAGATGTAGAACTAATATCCTGAAAATTTGTGTTTGAAAAAAAAAAAAAAGAGGTTCAGATTCCATACACAGGACTTGACAGTAGCAATTATTTATGTAATTGTATGAAGTTGCGTATTACTTTCAATGATCGACTATTGATTTCATATTCGAACAAATTCAGCTCCAAGAGGATTTGATTGCAAAAAATCCCGAAAGGACTATGCTCAACCAAGTGATTTACTATGTTTAGGAACAAGTTGAGTGTAAAATCAAGGCTTAATCCATGCGACGAAAGCCTTTACCGAAAATAAAAAGCAGGTGGTTCATGTCGAAGACCGTTTCTTTAATAAAAAAGCAGATATTTTTTAGGGAGGCATACTTGGATTAGCTGACCCCTATCATCCATATCAAGTAAAGCCACTGTATCAGCTTCTGCAATTGTTGCTCCATAGACACCACTGCGTTTGGTTACAGAATGACCCTTCCACTTACCAAGAAATGGTAAGATTCTGTCTGTGCCTTGCTGCAATATAGCGGAAAAAAACAAAAAAAGAATAGTCTCGCATTGAAATAATCTGTCATAATATAAGAGAATTTCACAGTCCACTTTGGTTATAAAAAAAACCCAGTTTTGCCTATGTAACAATTGGTTTTCTTCACCATCTGCAAATCAGCCAGGCAATAACACAACTTACAGGGTTGTCATTGAGCGTAGGATGAATAAATAGCCCATCAACTCTATCTTCAAGGAAGATAATAAGCATTTCTAAAATGCCTTTTGGGTCCATTATATGAAAGGCTCTTGCTCGCCTATCTTTTTCTAGTGAATATAAACAGTTCTCGCACACAATTGAAGGTTTACGAGAAGGAAGCTTGAGATTTCTGATAAGTAAAGCAAAATGAGTGGAATGAGTAAGCAACAACATTGATAAAAACCAGAGAAAATGGTTGTAAATCTACATCAAGAGAATATAAAAAGCAAGAACTGCAAGAATGTTTTATCAGTCATCAACTACTACATACGAATAACAACACATACACAATCAATGAAGAAATTATTTTCCAGACTTGGGTTTCACTTTCCAAATTGAGATTACGAAGACTATTACGATATTTGGCTACAATCATAAATTCATAAATTAATCTGGAGAAGATGACTTTTTGAGGAAAGAAGAACTGACTTGGGCGATTCTTCTCCAGTGTCATCTTCACCGAGCACCCCTTGCCTCAGCAAAGTTTCTAACATACCAGCTCTCTGGTACCTTAAAGCATAAGCTCTCTCACTGGGGAAAAAACCAATCTGCAGACTAAACATTATGGATGTTTAATGGGAAGACCAAGGGTTTAACTCTTGGCAATTGAATAAGGAACAAATAACATAATATTTTGAAAGCTGTAAGCATAACTTCAAATTCTACCAATTCCCTTGACATTACTTCATCAATACCATAAATCCGAACACTTCTTCACCTACTTGAAGTATGATACTGAAATTTACAGTCTACTTATTATATCGCTCAACACATTCATGGATAATATTACTAATTTCATTGGTTCGAATGGTTACAATAAGTACTTTACAAAAAGGCCTAAAAAAGCTGATCAAAACATACCAATGCTAGCACTAATGATATGTAAATGCAACTCATTGATCAAACAACTATTTACAGCTCCTAAAGCTCCTTGTACGGCATTTCGGAAAACTCATAGTGGGATTTGATTAAAGCCCTTTTTGTTGTTCAATGAGAAAATCTCACCTGTTGATACTTGTCCACAGTAAACATATTAGTCTCTTTGATTTTATACTCGGCCCACTCTGGCTCCTCCTCCTCATCTCCGGAGATGGAAGTGCTTGTTGAGGGTTGTTTTATGTACAGTCTACAAGAGACAACTTTTGATAAAGCCAAATCACAAAAACTAATACAAATTTCCATTCTCAGGTCATATTAATCAATGAAACTCACGTTTGAATAAGACTAATAAGATCATCCTCTCCATAAGAGCTAACTGAAAGTCTCGTACTCACCCTCTGCATCAATTTTCCATGCGCATCAAATTGCTGCAGAAAAAAAAAAAAAGACGGCAAACCCAAGATTAATAACACATAGAACAAGCTCCTCCATCAAAAAAGTAATTCTTATCCCAAAAAGATTAAGTCTTTCCTGTCCTTTCAATAGCATTCCACGAAACAAACCAGACACAACCACGAACACCACAGAAAGTAATTAAAACCAGAGGTTCCTTTTCATCAAAGCCAAAGGGACTCACATGGAAAGAGCCGTGCCAATTGCCCACGCTGAGGTCAATGAAACGGTGAAGATTGTCGATGCTCATGGCTTCTAGGTCTGTGTCTGTTTTCCCATCTTCCACCACAGTTGTTCTGGTGGTGGTGGTCGAAGTGGAAGGTAGTGAGCTTCTGGGTCGGGTTATGGGGCTCCATGAAAATGGTTTCAAGGTAAGGAATTTAGGAAGGAGAGGCCTTGGTGAGCTTGGTAGTGAAGGAAATGTGAGTGAATGTGAAGTACAAGAAGCCATGAAAGCGGAGAGAGGAGACACCACAGCAGAGGGCAGAGGCTTGGACTGGCCTTATCTTGGGTTGAAGGTCGGACCAGTGGGCCATAACTGTACTACTTCGGAATATTTCCATGTTATATTTTCTTTTAAGGCAATTATAAATCCATAAAAAGTAAGATTTTTTTTTTATGTATCTTGTTTTTTGAGAAATAGAATATATATAAAAAATAATTTTCAATTTTCAATATAATTGATTTATATGTCACCCTCATAAAAATAGATAAGATTAAGTTAACACTAATTGAACGTATACAAAATATTTAATATAATATAGCGTTAGAAATACCAAATCTTACATTAAAATAACATATATCTTTTAATAATTAAGTGACTAAATTGAAAATTTAAATTATTCAAATTTTACTCAATTGTTTGAGTTATCTTCATTATCTACTTTAAAATAATGAACTCATTGAATAATTTAATGTGACACTTTAAATTTTAAATTATTATATACACTAAAATTTTCATCTAACTTATATAAGAATAGTGTATTTTATATAAGAATGGTGTTTGATTTTTTTATTTTATTTAGTTTTAAAATTATTAATTTGATTAGCAATTTATTCAAAATATATAACTTTAAATTACTAAATATATTTAAATTTTTATTTAATATATATATATAACATTAGAAAATTCTCGTTATTAAAAACTAAAATTTCATTAAAACTTTTAAAAAATTTATAATAAACATCATATAAATAATTTATGAAATGGACAAAAAGTTTAAGTAAAAAATTGCAAGCTTATACACAACCAATGCTATAAAATTTTATAAAAAGTCCTATGAAATATAATTAACTTATGAATCCTCCGAAGTATAAATTTTATGTTATAAATTTTGAAAATTTAATATGGTTAAAAAGAATTTTAATTTAACAATATTTTGAGATATAAAATGAATTTTAAAAAAGTATTTTAAAAAAAATTAAGAAGCCTTAAGAATTGTTAAGGCTCAAAACGAGTTAGGTCTCTTACGTAGCAGTACTACGCGTGCTGTTGCTTCCTCTCCCTCCGTGCACTACTCGCCGCCCCCTCCGCCGTCGAACAACCGTTGTATCTGGCGTCCTGTCGCCCACCAGAAAACACTAAAGTTTCATTCTTTCCGAAACCAACGATTTTTGGGAGTTCACTCGAGGTATTGTATAATTTTCGAATTATACGTGAACCGAGCTCTGAATAGCCAGAGCATGATTAGGTTCGTTTGATTGTTTTTCTTATGATGTTGGGAAGGGTCTTTATTGTCTCTACTAATAATCCGCAAATGTTTTAGCTCGTCATGGGAGCTGAAGTGCTGAACATTGGTTGCCATGTGTTTGTTAACTCATGAATGGATGATGTTGTGGTATTCTTAAGCTGTATTAGGCTGTATAAATGGTGCAATGGGTTTTGCTTGGTAGGGTTGTAAAATAGTTCAATCTGAAATAAGCTGGAGTTGTTGTTCGTAGATCAGTAAGCAATGCCAAAGAGAGGAAGGAGTCAAAAAAATAACAGATGGATTGGAAAGAGGAAATCCCGAGATGAATATAAGAATGATCTGCAAGACATGGACGATGAAATTGATGCCTGTGAGTACCGCTGCTGCGAACTTGTTTTGGTTTCATATGGTTCTTTGAATGATTTATTGATGTATATCACATAATTCTTTTAACTGGTCGGTGGGTTTGAGTTAGGAAAGAAAATTATAATTTTTTTCATTATTTTCTGTATTTGGTTGGCTGCAGTTCACAAACAGAGGGATATTATTCCGCTTAATATAAATGATGATGCTGCAGAGTCAAGTGAAGACGAAGAAAATCCAGTTTTTAATGATGAGGTGTTGAATGACTCTTCATGATCATCTGATGACATTGCATTATAGTACTTTGTATTTTTCTCAGATTAAGTTGTTCCAATATTTTTAGTTAATGGAGTTTTTTGATTTATGAGACCCTATGATAAATCATTTTTGTTTGCTGAAACCTCATTTAGTGCTCTTGCTTCTTTTTTTGTCTCTTTTCATTTGTTTATGCGTCATTATTGTTAATATTGTTTGAAGGACATTGATGGTAGTGATAGTGATGATGATGAGGAAGAGGAGCATGGTGATGATGATGATGATGTGCAAGACACTACAATGGCCAAAAAAAGTAAGAAACTTGATGCTATCTTTTATACTAATCACGTTGGTTCTATTTCTTTCTTTTACAATTTGTTCTTCTTGATCAAATGCTGTAAATATAAATTTTCTATAGTTGCACCAAACTGATACATCACAAAATTTTGCTTAGATAATTGCATTGTTGATTCTCTTTTTATGTTTTTTTTTCTTGTTGATATTCCTTTTCCTTTGTTGGAGGGAAGGTGGGGGGTCAGAGCCATGCTTGGTGGCAAGCAGGGTTGAATTCAAATAGTTTAATTCTTATCTTTAACACAAATAATTTGTTATGCTTCATGGATCTCATTGCCTGTCAAGGTTGCTGATTTTTTTTATGAGCAGCACAGTTCTGTTGTTGCTTAGGAATGCTTCCCTGATGAAATTTCCATGTTGCTCCACATCATTTGTTAGTATATACATGTGCATAAGAAAATACTTGTTTCTTTTAAATCACAGTTGCATGTGCATATAAGTGCATAAGTAATATGTATATACATGTGCATATTACTTATTGAATGTATTTGCAGTTGCAAGGCAGCAAAAATTCCTGCGAGCAAAGTTTGGTGGAATTGATGATGAAATGGCTGATGATGATGCCGAAGAGGAGGGGCAAAGGAGCCTTGTATGGGGTGGGAAAAAGGACCAGTATTACAATGCTGATAATTATGATTTTGAGGTAAGGAATTCATATTTATTTTTAAGGTACTCTCCCCATTCTCATATCAAATTACTTGCCTTCTGTTTTGTTGACTAACCAGTTTCTGTAGGTGAAATGATTTTTACCCTAGACAGTGTAGCAAGTTAATCGTTCTGAAGTTTCTTATTATTTAATTGGTGATATAGTTTGTTTATTATTATCCAGCTGCAATCAAGTGATGATGAGGCCCCTAAAGAGGAGGAAGCAGAAGTTTTAAGATTGCAGAGGGAGAAGGCTAAATCTTTATCATTGGAGGATTTTGGTCTCGAGGACATTCATGAAGATGGAAGTGATAGGGAATTAACTTTAGAGGTAAACTTCTATACAAGCTTGTGTACTTGGTGTTGCTAATGTATAATTTCCTCAGTGATGACAAATATTGGAGTAATTGGAGCATAGTTAGTTCAAAAATGATTCTTGGACCACTTTTTTCTGAATGGCATATAAACATAATATGGTTTTTTGTGCAGGAAATTCCTACTAAGAGAAAAAAGACGGTGAAAACTCTATTGAACAAAGACATAGATCAGATGTATGCAGATTTTGAGGTCAAAAAGGATTTGAATGCTTTGTCGAGAGAAGAGCAAATGGATGTTGTCTATAGGTGAAATTTTAGTGTTTTTTACTGCTATTTTTTCCCCACGTTCTACATTGTTCATCTCACTGTCTTTGTGTACCTCTGACATATGGAGAATTATTTTGCTATATGGTTTATTCAAATGCTGTTAGATAGTTAAAGGTCAAAAAATTTGCTGGGGTGGGAAGTAAAAGGTATGCTAGCCTCCTCTGGAGTGAGATAAATAATTGGTGAAATCATTTTTATTCAGAAAAAAACTACTGGTTTATATGAGTAAATATCTGGACGAGTGTCTATTGGTTTGATATTCTAAGAACTTCAATTTCTCTCTTTGTCTTTCATTTTCTTTATTTTTACCCCTACCCGCCCGTGAATCAGTTTATGTAAATTTATTCAGTTGTAAGTTGTCAGCTTCTCTTTTGTGTTCTTTTTTTCTCATGACAGCAGCAATAAACACTATCCTTTTATCAAAATGCAAAAAAAATGGAAAATGCAGTTTGCATTTGGCTAATTGTTGAGTAAAGATGATGTTAGGATGCAGTTAAATCACTGTGTGGATAGATTACCACTATTTTTAAATATATGGTAGAAATAATAATATGATACTTTTTGTGCTCCACTTCTGAGATCAAACTGCTGAGCGCAGTTAAAGCCCAATGAGGAACAGCAAGGAGTAAGTTGGCTCTTGGTCCTTTCACTTCATGTGCTTTTGTGCATGTGGCCATGATGCGTTTGGTATTTCTATAGAAAGATATGAATAGGGCATGCTACATGGCATTCACAGGTCATCCTGTTACAGTTTAAGAGTTGTAGCTTGATTAAATGAACAAAAGACAATGTCTATTTAAATCCTTTACTCACTCGTTTATAATTTTCCAATCCTTGGTATGTGGGCTGATATGAGGTTATCTTTTGCAAGAAATATAAAATTATTGATTAGCAAGATCATGTCAAAGTGCTCCTTTTCTTGATATAAGAATATTGGTTTTGGTGGGAAATAACTTGATTTCAGCCTTTAATTTAGAGATCTTATGTATATATTTTATAGTTATGATTTTAAAATTTATTTTTTCACTGATTATTGATCAAATCTTGTATTTATTATCTTTGTGGTGATTATGATTTTGAAATTGATACTTTCAATTCGGGTATTGATCCCGAATTTTTGGATCTTATATTGAATATCTTTTTGGTAATCATAATTGCCTTTTGTTATTTATGGTGTTATAGTAAAAAAAACATGCAAGTCTATTCCTACCATTGTGTGACATCTTAGCGACATTTTTCCACAGTTCGGCTCCTGAATTAGTTGGTTTGCTGTCGGAGCTCAATGATACACTTGAACAGCTTGAAAGCAGCGTCAATCCTGTCATAGACCAGGTGACCTTTTTTTTCTTTAAGTCGAAGGAGTTGCAACAGTATGGCTTTGCATTCTTTTAAGTGTTATTCAGTGATACACAATGACTGTAAATTTTATCATGGAGAATTGAGTTTACATATGCTAGATTTTTGTCTTCTTTGTAGGTTAAGAATAATCGAGTCATATCAGAAAGTGGGGTCCGCTATGTGGAAGCTAAGCATCTTCTTTTGCTTTCCTATTGTCAAGCTATAACATTCTATCTCCTCCTCAAGTCAGAAGGGTTGCCAGTTCGTGATCACCCCATTATAGGTCGGCTTGTGGAGATCAAGGGCTTAATGGATAAGGTTTATACTTTCTGGCTAAATTTCTTTCCTCTATGCAGCTAGTTTAACTGTGTCAAATGTTATCTAGTTGAGGGCATTGATCTGGGGAGCATCATTGCTGCACACATTTTTTGCAGTTATAGAACAACCAATAATTTGCATGTCTTGGATTCAACTTTTCTTAAATGCACTTTAAGTTTGTTGTTTGTAATCAATTTGAATCATAGTTGCAGCAAGTGCACAAATAATGAACATTCATTTTGTTTTTAAACTTGGCCTACCCATGTTTATAATAACCTTATTCTTAATTTCCCTTTATCTATGTGTAGTAATTAGCTACACTGAGCGGTCATTACTTCTTTGTTTCAGCTTGTCTATCATCCTCTTAACTCTTAATTTAATGTGTTGCACTTTCCAGATGAAGCAACTTGATGGAAATATATCGCTGGAACTTGAGGAAATTCTGAAGGAAAATCATTGGCCTGAAACAGAAGAGAATATGGAGAATGATACGCCTGAATTGTTACCATCCATTTCAGAAAATCATAAATCTGTTCTGCTCTCAGCTGATGCAAAAGAACAAGCACAGGTACGAATTCTGATTTTGTCTACCATTCAACAATTATTGGTATGTTGATGTGATGATACACGTCTAACTTTTCTTTTAATGTAATAGCCTGATAAGAAAAATGAGTTGATAGAAATGGAATCACCAAGAGGCCATGAAAACTCCGAAGGGAGATATAAGCATAAGGTAAACAAGTGATTTTAGTTCAATTCACTGATGGCTTTCCTCTTTATGGTACTTCGATTATGTTCTGCTTTTCTTAATTTTACTGTTTTCTATTGCTACTGCATAATTGAGTAGCACTGTGGCATGACTAATTGGATTTCAAACTTTCAGAAGCGTCAAGTTGCTGTGCAGAGCATTGAGATGCTAAAAGTTAGAGCTGCACTTGAGGAAAAATTAAGACAAAAGGGAGTCTTTACTTCTGTCACCCCAAAGTCTAATATCTGCCAGAAACAACCAAAGCCAGCAAATAGGTGATCTTTGTTTGTAGTACTTGTAATGCAATCTTCTGTTGAGCTTTTAACTTCTGATGACTAATTTGTTAATTGGGAATTGCACAGACAGCTTGAAACAGTTGATGATTTTGATGATGATGCCATAAATGTTGGGAATGGCAGAGGATTGAGTAATGGGCACACAAGTGAAGTGCTTTCGGCTAAACTTTCTCAGCTTGTTAATTCTAAACTGAGTAAACACAAGGTAAATTTCTATCAAACCCTTTATGAACTTCCATCTTTGTGCTGGCCTTAATCTGACCAAATTTGAATACTAAAATGTCTACTTGTTACTGTCCTCGTGGATGAGAAAGTTCAACTCTGTGCAGCTGCTTAGTTTTATGTATGTTTAGTTGCTTCCATATATGTTACCATCTTGGAAGGCACTGATTCTAACATTTCACTGCAAATTTCTGCGTTCCTGAAGTTTACTTGCTATCACCTACCATTTCATCTTTTTTTGTTTCTCATTACCATATTAATTTGTAATTGACATTGACAACATTTTTATGATATAGTTTCTTGTTACATATATGTATCTATCTTGTATGAAGGTCATTTCTGGTGATGATGATTTACCCAAGAGAGATGATCTTGGAGAAAGGAGGAGGAAGCACGAACTCAGAGTATTAGCTGGGGCAGGAATAAAGTCAGAGGATGATGTTGATAATGAAATTAGCATACCTGGTGCTGACGGAGCTTCTGATGTGGAGGATAGTGATTCAGAAAGTTCTGAAGATGATTTCTACAAGCAAGTAAAAGAACAAAGAGCTGCAAGACTTGCTGCAAAAGCTGATATTTATTCAAGGTTTTTTATTAATGTTAAAGAAAATATTATTTATGTTTTTTAACCATGCGGGTTTGAAGTGTCGACTTGTTAGATTCTTAGTAGTGATTTGTTTGGTGTTCTACAATTTGACAACTTTTTAGCACTCAAATTGCAACATTCAATTATAATTGGAATTTGCTGGGAATATGGACTTGGTTGATGAACTTTCATAACTAAGGACTGTCCTTTTGCAGGTCCCCACAAGAACCACTGCTGCCTGAGACTGTCGATGGAAAACGTCAGATTAGTTCTCAGGTAAGACCACATTGAGTTGCACATGCGTGCTACCTATCACCATATTGTTGCCGTGTCAATTTCTAGAATTTAAAACATTTTCCTTCTTCTACTTCAGATTGAGAAGAATAGAGGTTTGACCCGTAACCGCAAGAAGCTGACGAAAAACCCTCGGAAGAAATACAGGGTATTGTCATTTATT
>JAOXYD010000001.1:17319967-17337659 GCA_028565735.1 Pinacopodium congolense
AGTATATTGTTTAAGATACATGTTTTGTATACTTTCATGATCATATGTCGCTAGTTCATTATCCAGTTGAGGATTGGCGTTTTAGTGATTTAAGAGAGCTTAAATGCACGTTTAAAAGTCTGATTTTTATTTATTAAAGATTTTTGGTTACTCTGCTTTTAGGGCAATTATGCGGCTTTTGACATACTACCCCAAAAACACTGGTTTTCTGGTTCATTTACTTCACACTAGAGTAAATAATTCTCTCTCCTTTTATTGTTTAGACAAAGCACAAGGAAGCACAGACAAGACGGAAAGGGCAAGTGCGGGAGATCAAGAAACCTTCGGGTCCTTATGGTGGAGAAGCCTCTGGAATCAATGTGGGAATTAGTAGGAGTGTCAGATTTTGAACCTGAGCACATTTTTCCCCTCATCCACTCTAAACTTGGCATGGTTAGTTCAGCTTTTGAATCCGCTGTTAATTTTCTGACAACCGTCTGGCTTTCTTATGGAAGTGCAAGCATAGATGTTTCCACTTATTGGCATTAGAAGCCTCCTGTTTTGTAGTGATATTTTTCAGAATTTAGGCTATTTGCAGTTTAAATTTTGTAGTCATGTTGAGCTGTGCCAAAATATGTCAAAGGAAAGTTGATTGATAAATGAACATTCCAATATTGTAACGGTTGATTATTATATAAAACTAGTCTTCTCCAAGCTCATGTGCCTTACAGGTAGGACTGTGCTAAGAATGTACAATTCCACATTGATTTTATATTCATTTCCATGATGAGTAGGAATTTTCTTCACGTGAGTTGACCAACCACATTGGTTGAAGGAACCCACAAATCAAAAGTAGTTGCCATAATTCACGCAGTTGAATTCTCCAATTAAACCAGAAACCATTTTCTTAGAGTTTCAGGGAACATGTATTCCAATTCAAACACCTACCTTTAAGCAACAACACATGCAATTTCAGGTCAACTACTCTTAGTACAAACAATCCTCAAGAAACAAGAAAATGGAGAAAAAGAAGAAAACCCATTTTTGCATTCATATTTTGGTATTGAGACTTCCTTGATAAGAATGTTGACAGTGCTACCAGAAGTGAACAAAGGCATCCCATAGAGCACCAATGGCCAAAACAGCAGGTAGAATGTACTGGCCTCTAAGAGCTGTAATTGAACTGGCACTCTTCTCATTCATGGGTGAAGCTTGTGGAGGGGGAGGTGGATTTTCAACATGAATAGCTAGTTTCATGCCACCAAAGCAGAACCCTTTCCCACTGATGAAATAGTAGTCTTGTGTCACGTTGAGAGGGACGACATCTCTTCCGGCTCCCCGAGTCCAGTTGTGAAGAGGATGATCGGAGTTGCACAACTCGTAATCGGTCTTGTTCACTTCCAGCACATTCATCTGGTTCCTATCGTATACAAAGACTGGGAAAGGAGAAAAACTCTGAAATAAGACCTCCATGTCATGAAACATCAACACCAAATCCTAAACTTTGTAAGAAGGAACAGCCAGCACAACAAATACCAACAACAGTTGAATCTTATTAGAGTTAAGCTAAACAATCCTTAAACAAGTGGCATTGAGGAAAGGAAAATGTAAAACAAATTAATTGAGTACAGTAGAGCATATTCTAACCAAATAACAGAAGATTCAAAGGAAGTTCAAGAAACACATTAAAGAGAAAAGGCAAGTTTACAGATCCTTTAATTAACACTTAATCTTGTCGAATTTACTATGGAAGTTTGCATTGTGACCAATTAGCATTATTCAGGAATTCAAAGCAATCCATCCATTTCAATACTTTCCTTCAGATCCTAAATTCTGATCCAACATCTTTTTTCCTAGTTTCAACTAAATTGCAGACATGATATTCTGACACTAGGAATCAGATCCAATGATGTTAACCACCACCAAAATAAGACTCATTCATAGAACTGAGAGTGCAGCATCACAACAGAACTGGATGTTGACTCCATTAAACTAACTCTTAAAAAGCAGAGAAGCTAACTAGCTACATGCTTCACCCAAAAGAGTGAAAAAGCTCGCAACTTGATGACCACCAGGTCACTGAAAACATAACCCATCTCTGAATGTAATCAGGAAAAGTTAATTCAGTAACATCATTCATCTTAAATATAGCAAGAAGCACAAGCCAGATCTGGAGGAGCTAAAGAAAAAGCCAGAGAAACAGAGGACTTACAGAGCCAATCACCATTGTAGAAGTGCTTGTCTTGAGCCCAGACTGTGTAATTAACATTAGTACCCCAACCCATGTTCGACCCAACAGTCCACCGAGTTGCAGACACTTGAGGTAACATCACCACCACCACCACCGCCATTGCAGCCACCACCATCATCACTGTAGATGAAGTTAAACCTCTTCCTCTCAACTCTCCTTCCATTGCCCTTCTCTCTCTATACGCCTCTGAGAACTCTGCCTACGAGCTAACAAAAAGGTGACAGCTTTTGGCAATTTTAGATCTACAGAACAACAATCATGGATTTCTACTAATAAAGAAACAATCTTGAGGTTAAAATAATGTTAACCAAAGGATTTGTAGTTCTGGGTCGGGAGCAAAATTCGTTAAAAGTGAGTCTCTTGCACGTAGAGACAGCGTGTGAGAGATTCAGACAAAGGCCTGCAAATTTTTATAGTGTCTCTGTCTGCTCTGTTGCCGCAATGCAATATTTCTTTGGTCTATTTTCACATTGTCACTTTCATCACTTATTTTAATTTAATATTTAATCCACTTCTCCTCATTTATTTTTCCTTGGGCTTATTTTTAGTAACCAGATTTACTTTTTTTTTAATTGCAAAGTTACAAATTTCTAAATTTTTGTTTTTTCATTTTCTATTTATTCTCCTTAAACTTTGTTTTAAATATTTATTCTATTGAAAAGTATTACTTCCTTGTATAATTAAATTGTCGTCAATAGTTTAGTGCAGAAGATTAAACAATTTAATCTTCATTGAAAAGACGTAAAATGTGAAAAAAAAATATTGAATTTTTAAAATAAAACGTAATACCAACTACCAAAATTATTGGACAACTTCATAATGGGAAACTTGTAGACCCAAAAAGATTTCATTGCCAGTGGACTCTAGCTGATATAAGCTTTTTAATGGTGAACAATTAAGTTAATTGAAATAAAATTTTAACTCAGCATGTATACTCAAGTTCAATTGAATTTAAATTTAATAAAATTTTAATTCAAATAATAATGAAATTTTAATTTAATTCAGTTTAAATTAACTCGAAGTCAAGCGGCTAAACCAAATTTAACCCCACTCGAGTTCTAGGGTTGTTAGGCTAGCTTATTGTCATCTCTATTTCAGAGGTTAGGAGGGAAATTGTGATGATTTAAAATTGAATCAGATTGACATAAAATCAGATTACCAAAACTAATTTAATTATATATTTAAATTATTTTAAATTAAAATCAATCATTTAAATAATAAACAAAACGGTTAAATAATAAATTATAAAACTAACTATTTACATATTAAAATTAACTGATTAAATTATAAATTATTGGATTTAATAACTAATCAACTGATTTAATAATATAATTAACCTTTTAAAAAATAAGTCAAGTCTAATATTATTTTAATTTATTAGTCAATTTTGTATAAATTTTATTTAATATTAATTAAACTTTTATATCTTAAATTTCTTGCCACACCGATTTAATGTTCAGTTTAATTTTTAAAATATTATGTTTGTTTCTACTTTTATTTTCGATTTTCGTTTCTTATTTTTTAAAAATATAAAAATCAATAAAAACAGTACAAAAATTAAAAAATATATACTAATTAAAAAAAACATTAAAAAATACACAATAAAATGGGACAACGTTTTCTCTTTTATTTTAATAAAAATGGGACAAGTGTTGTCTGACCCAAACTGTAAATTCTTCCCACAGATTTTGTGTTGTCCTTGTCAAACTAATGCATATGTTTTATGGAGGTATCCCTCCTAGCCTTTGGCATGCCTACACAATTATGGTCTTCCTTGAAGGTGAGCGCCTAAGATTTGCATCACAATGATGCATCTCTGATACTGTATATACTTATATGCACAATTGCTACCACAAGCTTTCCAACCAAAGAAGCCTTAAAACAGACATTTCCCCACATTTGTCATCTCCAATATCAGTCCAGCCTTCTCAGTAAATATGCAACTTGTACTTCCTTTGTCAATGGCATGATCCAGTCATCATACAAGTCTGCAACCAAACTCGGCCGGATTTTGTATACAGGGGTGGCCTCATCTCCCATTCCTGGTATTGTCACCTCCATTCCGAAAGTTTTGGCTTTCATTTCGACCCTCTTCTTGACTGCATCTTCAACTTGGGGATACGTCAGCATTGCCATCAATCTATCACTGTCCTGCAGAATTCAGAACAATAAATCTTGCGTAAGAATATGCAGATGATATCTCTCCATGAAGAGAATAGAAGTGAGTAGTTTGTCCAAGGTCGTGCCTGTGCAATAATTGCAGCTTCATAGTCATCTGGAGAATCTTGAAATTTAGCCTCGGCCACAAATTTTCCATAATGGATTCTTTTCGAGAGAACCTGCGAATAGAAGAATACATTAATTTCCTAACAAATTAATGCTCTACATAAATGGAAAAATTGAGCTACTTCAGCAATTGTATAGGAATCATGAAACTGAGAAATTGGATCGTAGAAGGTGGAAGTTCAATTCTGATAAAAATCTTGGGGTGCCTGCAGAGTTCTTCACAGCCATGAAGCTAACATGTTTGAACTTTTCAAGAACAAAGCAATCTGAATCTGATTGATACATACAATAATCGGTCTTTCGGCTTCAGAAACTACATCTGGGACTGCAAATAGCAAGGATGGAACAAAGGCTTTGCACGAAAAAATAAGAAAAGGTTCCAACAGCAACTTGAACTAATAGAAGTGACAACTACTAATGAAGTAAGATGTTCTTTTGTGGAAATAAAACTTCCTTGATTAAGACAGTGCCCTGTACACTGCAGTCCCACAAAAGGAAAAACAGAAATTTGCAAAGAAGCTGATTTCACGTAGAAGAAAGCTTTTTACTTTCATAAGATAGACTATGAACAGACTGAAGGTCCACGAATGCACAAGTTGAAGGCCTAACTTCAGGAGGCCATTTGATTTAGATCTACCTAGAAATTTCTTAATAGCTTCCCTTCAGTGGAGAACATATATTTTCTCTACAGATTTCAGACTTTCACCAATCTTGACAAATGCATCAATGGAAAACTTAGCTTGCGAAGATGATAGGACTTGGCAATTCTCTAAGCCAAGATTAGTTGTCCGGTAGAGAAATCTCTGTTTAATAGTCAAACTTATGCCCCTTATTTATGAATCAACCCACATTCAATGGATAACACATATTTCAGCAGAGGATATTTATAGGAATGAGGAGACCAAAAAGAGAAATCTCAATTTGCAATTGCAAGCTTAATCCCATTTTTAATTAGGTAAAACCTCAACCAAAATCAAAATTTAAAAGATGAACTTGCTAAAATTAGTTTTTAACAGATTATTGTTGCTCTCATGGCAGTCTAACCATTAATGACTTTCCAGGTACAAATATGTATCAGAATAAGTTACTAGCAGAAAGTGAATATGATTAGCCAATCAAACAAAACTAGTAGACAAGAACCAAAGAAGATCAAGAATTACGTGAAGTAACTCTCAAAGGAAAATAACAACAAAATTAACAAATAGTTTCTCGTTCCATCCATTTAGGTATCAGATTTGTCTCAAACCAGCAGCAAGCGAAAATATTCAGTTAAACACATACCTGAAGACAGATTGTATCACAGACAGCGGCAGATCCACAATTTCCATCATTTCCTTCCTTGACCAACCTTGGGATAAGTTTCCTGAAGTACATATCCCAAACTTTCTTATTTATATTAATTGAATCAGCAATTGGGTGCAGTACCTGTTTGGTAAGAAAAGCATATCATGGTTGAGAAGAAATTAACATCACAAAATTTTGAAATTGCAAATATCAATGTAGAATCTGAGAGTCTTACCTGTGGATACTGCATAGGTGGCAACAGCGGCTCAGGTAAGTCATCCGGGAAGAAAGGGTGCTCATCAGGGCTCTTGTATCTACCAACCTAATGTAGAGAAAATATGAAAATCTGCATATCAAGTCTTTCTTTGCAAGTTCAGAGGCTTAATTACAACACACCTTTGCATGGAGCTTTTCAGTTTCTTTGAGCATATATTCTATCAAAGATCCATGGAAACCATCCATGGCAAAAGCATTGGGGTCATATGTATCAACGTTATAGCAGTACTGGGATCTCTCAAGGAGGCTAAATATAATGCTATCCTCTTGTCGAATCAAGGAATGTCTAATATTTTCCAGCTTCAAATTCTCACTTTCATCCACCCTTGTCTTCTTTTCCAACCTACACATGCCAGAAATACAGTCAGCCAATGGTAAGTTAGTGTTGAAGAAAGTCAGAACCTTTAAAAAAAACATGCACAAAACAAATTTGAGCGTCGTATGATTGGAATTTGAATGAAGAAAATGAGAGAAATTATCGTTAAAATATTTATAGAGGAAGGAAAGGGGTGAGTTCATTGTGAAGGTCAATCACTTACAGAGACTCTTTTGGGAAACATGAAGCTCATTTTGATTCACAGAGATAACCAATTAGCTCTATGTTCATCATCATTTTAACTGGTCAGATTAAATAACTCCAAAGCCAAACATCAGCATCGTACATTGCACAGAGAAGACAATTATCAGAACTCACGCGTGTAAGCATAAGGTTTCATCTATTATGACATTTCATCAATACTATGAAACTCAATGTCATGTACTCTCTTTTTCGTTGAAGCAATCTTCTTATACTTGTTTAGCAAAGAAGAAGAAAGAAAATATACCCCATTCCTCCAACAATAAGAGGGGGAGAAAACAAAAACAAAAACAAAAGGAGATAACACCAACCACGAGATAAGAATGAATGAGTCAGTTCCAATTCATAAATAACCTAATTTAATATCAGAAATCAGTTCACAATCATATTGCTTTATTAGGAAAGATCATTAATACAACAAACAAAAGGTCAATCTATGCCAGCTAACAACTGGAACCTCAATTAACGCCACATTACGGTTCTCAGAACAGCGTAGCGTGTAAGCCAAATTCAACAACAATGACACACTAAAAACGAAATTTGAAATCAACATTTAAACTTGTCAAAAGACAAACAATACGCGAATGATCTCAGAAATAAGTTTTAGTAACAGGGAAACGAAAAAATAGATACCCATCAAAGAGTTAAAAGCCGAAGCATCGGAAGTAACAAAAATGGACAAAAGAGTTGCTATTTCTGTACCCAGTGGACGAAGCAGAAGAAGCCCGGACCGCAAAAATGCGCCCCTTCAAAATGTGAGGTGGCAATGCGAAGGAGTTTTTCCGGGTTAGGCCAGAGAAACAGCTACCCTTCCTCGACGATGCAACCAAGGGTGGAATTGCGGGAAAGGAACCTCTCAAAAGCTTTGCCTCCATTGACAAATAACGGAGAGTTCAAAAGAACAAAACTTTCAGGGAGAAAAAACAAGAAGCGGTTGAAATCCGAGAAAAGATCAAAACTTTCAGAAGGAAAAAGCTTGAAGACGAAGACCCACTTCCCCAAATCAGTCGAAGATCAAACGAAGTGCACGAAAGAGATGGAAATGGAGGAGACTTGAGGCTTGGTGGGTCTGTTGGATGTGAACGGCAGGGTAGGTAAGATGATTTATTGATACACCAACCAAAGAAGGTTGGTGGAGGAGCGAAAGCTGCTTGGAGACCCGCTTTCAAACGCAACTTGGAATATTTTCTAGGAAGAAACTACACGGCCTGCTCAATGGCCGATTGTACAAATATGTATTATTATAATAATATTATATTGTTTTATTTAAAATGTTCACAGAAAATTATCAAATATCGTGAGTTCCTATTTTCTATTTCAAAATTTATAATTTATGTTTATAATATATTTATATTTGAAAACAATTTATGGATAAAATTTTGAAACCCTTAAAGACTCTTAATAATTAAAAAAGTCCATTCTATTAACATAAAAAGTTTTAAAATCTATTTTATTATATATATAAATTAATAGTTAATAATTTTTTAATTATTTCTTAACTTTAATAAATCCGCTTTACATCATACTCAATTAATATATTTATAACTCTTATCAAATCATCGTGTTTTGGTAAATCACTTAAAAAATTATCATTGACTCGGCATAAACAATTAAGATTACATTACCATAATTAATTTAGAGTAACTAGTTAAAATTAGTTATAAAACGTTAATAACAAAAGGTTACTTTTAATAAACCCAATCCCAAATAAGGTTTACCATAAAATAGGTGAATTGAGGTTCTTTTATGGATATTATAAGTTGTAAAAAGATCATCTGTAAGAGAAATAATGGCTTTGTTTTATACAGTTTTGATTTTTTATTTTGGTTTCTTATTTTTATAAATATAAAAATTTTAAAAAATTAGTAAAGAGATTAAGAAAAATAACACACTAATACAACATTGAAATTGAGAAAAACAACATATTAATATAATATAAATATTGAAAAAATATATAATACATAAAGATTAATACAAAAATATAAAAATTACAATAGAAAAATTATAACTAACAATAATACCAGTGGGTTGGCAAGATAAGATTTTAGGAAGAAATCCTAGTAAAAAAAAAGAAAAATTTGGATAAGTCTTAATTCAAAGTAATAAGTTTGAGATATTAAGTAGACAAGGAAAAATGAATGAGATGATAGGTGAAAATGGAGTTAGAGTTGTGAGATCTAGGTTTGGAAAAAAAAGGAATAAATTAAGGTCTCAAAATAGGACTTTTAAAGCATAAATTAATTGTTTATAAATTTATGAGTGATAACCAAATAATAGATAAATTACCTTATTACATAATTATTTTCTCCATCGATATAATTTTTTAAAGGAATATCAATGTACTTAACTATTAAAATTATCAAATATATATAAATATATATATATATAATATAAATCATTAATAATTGTAATCTTCTACCTTTAAACCATTTTATTCCATTGACTTCCTTTTGAAGTTTTAACAATATAAAAAGTCGCATTGAAATATAATGCATTGAAACTATATCAAAATCTACAAGATTTATGATAGTAGCTATTAAAAATTCAAAATTATATATATGGAAAAAAATATTTATAATTTGTAATATCATTTTCCACTACTATTAATTTTAATAAATAAATTTTGTGTGTACAATTAATTCCCAAAAAACAATTATAAATCAAATCACTTTTATACGGTAGACACCACAAGATTTTATTCTAAGTTTTGTGGTTGAATACTATTGATAGTATATATATATATATATATTTTTTAACTATGAGTTTCGGTGAAACTCCATTGAAAGTAGCTTTGCACAATATTTTCAGTGGAACTCTCTATGATCTCCATTATATTTCTCATTGGAGCACAAGCCAAAAATGCCATCATTAAAAGAGACGGCTAGTCAATCATGTATATCATAAAAGCAGTTGAATCGATCAAGTCTCTTTGTTTTTTTTCAATTTCTGAATTTGTTTTTTTAAGGGCGTTTGGTATTGCTGTGGATTGTAGTTTTTAGTTGTTATTTTAATATATTGTATTAATTTTTGTGTTTTATCTTCGATTTCTGTGCTGTATTAGTGTGTTGTTTTTATCGATTTTTGTGTTAAAAACCAAAACTAAAAATCACATTGATACCAAACAAGCCAAGGGAAGTTGTATGGCCTCGTCTTCAATTGAATGAAATTTATCTTCTTGTTTCTTTTTCAAAATAACCACAAAATTTTGTGGTTTAATCTTTAGTTGAATGTAATGTTTTGAATACTGTTATATACTGGTTGGTAAGACTTTTTGTGTCTTTTTCAGGATAATAAAAAAATTTATGGTTTAATCTTTAATTGAATGCAATGTTTTGAATGTTGTTAGTCGGTACGGTGTAATACTATTTTTAGTACCGCATTTAAATGCTTGTTATTAGTAATGTCGGTTCATATCGACTGGAATGGGTTGTACTAATTTCATACCGGAGATTAAAATAAAATTTTGAAAAAGTTATTATTTTTCATAAATATTTTTTTTCTTTTTTTATATAGTTTTAATATTAACAAATATTTTTATATAATTGTTGATAAATAAATTATTTTATAATTATTTTTATTAAAAAATCAATTTTATTTTTATTTTTAATCTCTAATTATTCTAAATTCAGTTAATACACTAAATATTTTATTAATTCATATTTATATTTGTAATCTTTTTTAATATACTACTAAATGATCTTAAATGTTCCATCCACGCATATTTATATTTATAATCTTTTAAATATACTATTAAATAATTTATAATGTTTCATTAATGTATATTTATATTTGTAATTTTTAATAAAATGAGTATAAAAGAATCCAAAACTTATTTTAATTATAACTAATTTATTAATTATATTAAAGTAATTAATAAATTTATACTATTATTAGTCTTTTGAGAAGTTAAGTTAAAAATTATACAATATAATATATTTAAGGACTATTTATATATTTTTTAAAATTAAATGACTAATTTATAATTTTAAAAATTATCCAAAGCGATTTCAATATTGATCAGTATCGGAATAGTACGATTCTATAACTAAATCCAGTATTAGTATTGATATGATATTCAAAACATTGGTTGAATGTCCTATTATACTATTGTGAGGAAAAAAAAGATATAATTTGTTTACATTAAAATATAAAATTGATGAAATTATTTTTGGTTATGGAGTAGTTTTGTATTATTTAACATTTGAAAGTGATTTAACATGACAAAAACACTCGTTTTAACTAAAAATATATTTAAAAGTTTCAATTTTGCTACATTTAATTCATGACGTTAAATTTAACTACATTTATTCTATATAATTTAAAAGAGTTTCAACTTTTGTCTCAATTTTATTAATGATTTTTGTATAACAAAATCATACCAATCAACTAGGTAAAGGAAAACTAGTGGTCACAATTTTAAATTAAAAGTTATATAATTTTAATATATGAAATTTGTTTGATTATAAAAAAAAGTTAAAAGTATCTTTTTATTTTTCCCTTTTTTAGTATGAACATTATTTATTTACAATATATCAAAAGTAGTTACGGGATCTTTAATGATAATTTCATGTTCTATTCTAATCATATAGTTGACATTTCAAAACCCTAATTAATTAATTATTTATTTATTTTGATGGGCCTCTTCCCCACCCAACTTTTCCATTGAGTCGAGGATCATAAAGGCCCTTTATGTTGAGGGTTCTTGAAATAACTTTAAGAAACCGACATTCAACTTGGTGGGGTTATGAAATTACCTTTCGAAATAAAATTTATATCTTTGGTACTCGTCTTTGGTAGTTGTCATAATATTTAATATGTCTCGGACAAGAGATAGCTACATTTCATGAATTTGCCTCACTTTTGCAAGTTCAAATTCACAAACATTAATAAAACACTTTTAATAGTTAATAAGTACTTTAAATCTCTGATCTATTAAATAATTTATTCAAGATATATAATTAACAATTTACGATATGCACTTGAAAATTTTATTTATGGTATGTTTGATAAAAAAAATTCCAATATTTTTTAATTGAAAATTTTAATAATCAAGGCGTTCTTTGATTCAGTTTTTAGATGTGATTGTTGTATTTTTGTATTGAATTTTGTGTATTTTTATGAATTTTTATGTTGTCTGTCTAAATTTCTATATTGTATTAATGCGCTTTTTTCAATTTTATAATATTTTTTTATCGGTTTCTTAGTTTAAAAAAACCAAAACCACCAAAACCACCAAAATAATCTCGAACGAAAAGCCCCTAACTTGTCATTTGTTGTGATAAATTAATTATTATTGGACTATGATTGAGATACCAATTAAGAGCTAACAATGAGTAGATATAGATATAATATCAAAAGGGATATCATTAATAAAGAGTATGCATATGATTACTTATGCCATAAAGAACAAGATAATATCTTCAAATGTAGATGTGTAGGTTTGACTTTTTTTAATTGGAAATAGCACATAATTAATGTGATCCCAAAGCTGAAGAAATTATTAATACCAACGGAAGGTAGCAAAGACATTGATTAGAGACAGATATTAAGGTCGATATTATTTTTGTTTGTTGTCCTGTTTTTTATTTTTTATTTCTATTTTTTGTTTGGTTTAAAAACAAAATTGTTCTTGGTTGAAATTACTTATAAAAAATAAAAATAAAAATGTTTTGTTGATGTTTATTATAAAAAATTAATTAAATAATGATAACTTAATACAAAATAAATCTAAATTATTAAAGTAAAATGCTCTCACATATCTTAAAAATAGATATTAATTAATAGATTATATTTATTATTTAAAGTATAATTTTTTTAATAATACTAGTTCATATAATATAAAAATAGATTTTTTTTTATATTTTTATAAATATAAATATTTCTATTATTTATTTTCTGTGTATCTGAAGTTTGTTTTTTCTTCAAATACACAGAAAATAAAGCCGTTGAAGTTTATTGAGAAACGAAAAGGTTAAAATAAATGACATAACTTCATCCATAAAAATCCAAACTTCACCTTGACCACTAGCAGATTCGAAAGAAAATGATGAGGCCATGGGGACAATAGGCAACCAACAACCAAGAAAATCACTTGACATCACAACATTAAAGTTTAAAGACATCAAGCTTACTTTAAATTTATCTATCTATCTATCTATCTATATATTTATACACGTCATTCTGAAAAGTAAAAAATAAACAATAAGAGTAGGAGTTTATACATCAATTATATAATAAAATTTATTTAAGAAATATTTAAAATTGAGTTGTAAATTGTGATTATTTTTTATTAGTTGCTGCGTTTTTATTTTCAATTTTTATATTGTATTAGTGTGATTTCTTTTTTAATTTTTATATTTTAAAAAATAAAAAATCAAAATTAAAAAATATAATCTAACTAAATAAGGCCTTAAATAACTAAAGAGAGAACTTGTAACTTATAGGCTATTGTGGTATATGTAAAATTTATTAAACTTAACAAGAGCTTAGTTTAAAATTGTGATATTAAAAAATACAAAAAAAATTTGAATTATGAGTACGTAATTTGTAGTGTTATATGCATAGTGTTTAGTTTCGTATCGGAAAACGGTATGAAACGATCAAATTTGATACCGGTCAATACTAGTCGATATCGAAAAAAATTTAAAAAAATTTTAAAAACTTTTTTAAGAAAAAGTTTTGTATTTTGATCTTTTTAATTTTAAAGTTAAGTTAAAAATTATATAATATAATACATTTATAAACTATTTTGTAAATTTTATAAAATTTAGAAATTAATTTAGAAATTTAAATAATTATCCGAAACGGTACTGGTATTAACTAATACATGTACAATACTATTTTTAAGACCAATTCGATATTGGTATCACTACGATATTTAATACACTGGTTATATGTCGAATTTATTAAATTTAAGTACAAATGAGTTTTAAATTTGTGGTATTAAAAATAAAAATTTTGAATTACGACTTATGAGTTTGTAATTCTAACGTATGCCAGATTTATTAAATGTAAGTAACTATAAACTAGTTAAAAAGTTTTTAAAATGCAAAAGAATTACTGAATTATTTTTTAAAATATTTGTCATATGATAAACAATTAAACAAAAATTATTATAATTTTGATATGATTTTAATAACAGCTTCTAGATAGTTTAATATTTATAAAATATTTTAAATAATTTAGGATAAATTTGAATATTTTAAAGTAAATAAAATCGTAAAATATAACAACAAAACTTATCTGCATTGCATTTATAGCCGGCCTTCAGATTCGGTAAAGTTTTGGTTTTTACTTTCTATTTTTAATATAAAAATAAAAAAGTAATATATTAATACAAATTTTAAAAATGATATAAAAATAATAAAATAATAATAATAAACTGAAATAAACCAGAGAAATAAGGAACAAAATAAATCAATAAATCCATAAGCAAACTGACATGCCCACTGTTGTACAGGGAAAAGTCTAATCCACGCGCCTCTGTTGCCTGTGACACAGAACGCGCTATACCCATTTGGCCACGTGTACATTATGAATTCTGTGTTGGGTACCGTGGGAGTGAAAGGGACATCTGCAGAGAAAAAGATCCCATTGAAGAGAGCTCAGCTACTTTTGGCAATTTCTTGTTGTTTAATTAGAAAATACAATTATCTGTGTGTACCCAAAAAGCATGGAAGGTAGAGAGAATCTGAAAAATGTGAAAGAAATTGCCCCACATCTTTCACATCCTGAAAAACCCCGTTAAAAAAACAAAAACATTGGGAAAATGAGAGAAAATGAATAAAGAAAGTGAAAGAAATCATTGAACCAAAGCTGCAGGTGAAGCAAAGTATATTATTACAATAATGGGAGACCACAAGTTGACAAATTTGAAGTCTTTGTTTCTTTGAGAAGAGCAGGCGAAAGATCTCTTATCTGGGATTGTGGGATCTTTCTCTCTTATCTTCCTTTCCTGTATCAGACATTGGCCTAGCAGGTCTGTGTTCTCTTCATATATATATATATATATATTGTCTGATGATGTTGATTTTAGATTGTTCTTACAGATGGCCACCTTGTTTTTTGGGTTCTTTTTGGTTTTTCTGAGCTTTGCTTTGGCTAACAATGGAAACTTTAACGGAGTTTAACTCTGGTTTTAGAGAGTTCTGGGGAATTCTGGTATGGGTTGGTAGTGGAAGTTACTGCGAGTATTTTCTTTTTGTTTCTTCGTAGGGTACCTGGACTTTGTCTTTTTTAGAGCATTTTTTCCATCTCTCGGTTATGCTTAATGATTCATTTTCTTAGTAATTGGTTTGTGTGAGTGGGATTTTCCATGAATCTTGCTTTTTTCCCCTTCCTGATTCTTCAATTGTTGTTGCACTTTTGATTGATTACTACAATGACATAGCCATAAATCCCGTTAGTCCATAATGCTTACCAAAGTCCATAATGCTTACCAAGAGTTTGTGGAAAGTGTTATTTCATTTTTCATTTAAGAAGTTGGCCTTTTGTTTCTTCAAGCTTTGAACCGATATGATTCCACATCATATAGGCCACTCGAAGTTAACTTCTATCTGCATTTCTGCTTTGACTTGTAATGGATAGCTACAATATGTTGGTTTGATTGGGCTATGAAAGGGTCACAACTGCTGCCATTTTGCAGGAGTAAGTTATGTCTTGGATTAGTAAAGTGTTCAGCTTTCCTTTTTCAATTTCAATCCACAATATGTACCGAACTCGGGTTTGTAGTAACACTGAAGTGTAGAGAATCTGGAAAAACTGGATTTTCTTGCTTTAACTTAGCTGCTGTATTCATCTGACTAAATTTGGAACTCTTTCCTGGTATTTGCAGGAATGGGAACTAAGGTGCAGTACGAGATGTATCTGTCACGATATGATTCTATGAGGGATTTAAACACCAATACTGGCAACTCGAGCTGGCCTGCAAATCATCAGAAAGCCTTTGGTCGATATTACAGCTTGTTCCCCTCAAAGCCAGGAATGGATGGCCACGTGAATTATGACAAAGAGCAATTGAAGGAAACAATATTGAAGCAGGAAGTCATTTTCAGACAGCAGGTATGCCTTACTTCCTGTGAGTTATATAAAATTAAAGCTATGATTAATATGTGATCGAAAAAACATTTACATCTTTTGGGAAAAAATGTGTTCAAATGTTAGCATTGTCCAGCTCTCTTACTTCATGATCTCATATGATTATCCAGCTTCAGGAGCTTCATCGTCTTTATAAGATGCAGATGGACATTATGAAAGAAGTCAGAAGCAAAGAATCACAAATGCCTCTACATGCCATAGGACCATCACAGTCAATTTCTTTCACTTTTTGTTCAGAAGATGAAAAAAAGAATCAGCATTCCAATTCTCCTTTAGCAAATTTTAACCGTCAAATGTCATTTACATCAGATGTTGGTAATATCCAATCACCTATTAGTTACATGAATGCGAAAATCATGCAATCTGGTTCTCGTGATCCCCGAAAAGCATTAAGGTTTGAGGATGATCTTCACAAAAATTTTGAGAGAAAGTTCAATCTTGAACGTCCTGCAGACAAGTACATTAATGATGAGGATGATAATCAAGGGGCACTTGGTGGGTCGGGGTTGGATAGTTACTCTCCTAACAAAAATTCTGAGGCTGTTCTCAATAATAATTTCAGTTTATCTGGCCGAAGTGGTGTGTACTCTGGCTGCAATGGTGATGCATTTGGTCCCAATATGAACTTAAAGGGGAAAAAGGGGTTTACTGATTTGAATGAACCTTTTAAGATTGAGGAAGCATCTGTTACAACTTGCATTGCTAAGCAGGTAGAGCATGTTCCATCTGCAAATTCCTGTTCAGGCATCCAAGGTACAGTGAAGGAAATTTGTCGAAACCTATACAAAGAGAATGATGTCAGGGTTGATATATCCAGTTCCATCTTAGAGAATCAAAGGAAACAGAAGTCATTATCTTATGGTTCTACATTGGGTAATGCATGATGACTCAAATCTTATGGAGTTCTCTTGACCTCAGTTAGTTAAGGAGTCATCCTGATGATATTGATGATTTTTGATATTCCATTATATATATCCTAGAATTTCCATTTACTAATACTGAAAAATGAATACTGGAAACTCAGGAGTATAGTCTGACTGATAAAATTCTGTAACATCAAGCTAGGGAAGAAGTTTAGGAAAATTCTTCTTCTCATAAATGTGCATCAACAATATAATACTGTGAAGGCATGCTTTTGCAGATTTCAGTACATTTTCAAGACTTGTGGTGAAGAAAATCATACAATGTTCTTAAAGAAAATCTTCATGTTAATACTGGTATCTTGTGTTCCAAAAGATATTATGTCATGTTACATAAGAAAATTATGTTGAAAGAATATAAAGAAAAATTGCTCGTTAGTTTCTTTAGATTTTTTCAAATTTGTATCTTCTTGAATGACTGAATTTCAGTACAAGTTGAATAGGGAAAATTCATTAGATTGTGGATGTATCACATTCTCTTTTTGTGTTTGAAGCTAGCATAATTTTTCTTTATACCTTTCCTTTTCTGTAGAACTATTGGATATCTTGCAAGTAGCTATCAATGTGAGATCATCTGAACTCTAAACTGATGCTTAATGTGGCTATTTTCAGGCCAAATTTTGGGGGACGTGGATTCTCAACTTGAAAATCTTTGTAATGGATATATGCATACCCTGTGTGAATCATCGCAACCTGGAAGCAGAAAAGGATATGATATTGATCATAATAAGACAGAACACAGGACAAAGAAGACGATCTTTGGTGTGGAAATCCCTGAATCTGGAATGGGATTAGATAAACTAGTTCTGCAGCCACATAAACCTGAATCCAATCCAACTAATTCCGAGTCATCCCCCTTTTCATGCTGGAATAAATTTTCAACTAAATTGGGAGAGAATCTTGTATCTGTTGAAGAAAACCCAGTACACGGCCTTTTCGATGGAACAATAAGACCATTTCCAGGCTCCAGAGCTGAATCCTTCTATCAAAATGCCTCAGGTGCTGTTTCAGAGTTAGAGTCCA
>JAOXYD010000001.1:17345452-17357037 GCA_028565735.1 Pinacopodium congolense
AAATCTTTGCAATTATTCAGCCTATATTCACCTTATCTTTAAAATTAAAAAGACCAAAATACAAAATTTTTCTTTTAAAATTTTTTTTAATTTTTTTCTGGTACCGGTATTTGAATCTGATACTGATTTCAACGGTTTCGTACCGTTTTCCGACCGATACGGTATGAAACCAAAAACCATGGTGCGCGAACGCCAAACTATGTGAATGAATAGTATGTCCGCGTATGATAATGATATTAATTTTAATAATGATTATGAAAATGAATTTATAATGCATGTTATAACTATGGATATTAACTCATTAATAAAATATGCTCCTCCGCATTGAATCTGGTGCCTCAAAGTAGAGATTCTTAATCCTAATTGATCTATAGAAAGAAAATTGAAAGAATTATAAGGACAAAAAGTCTAAACAAGTTTCAAATTGCCTAAAGAATAAGACAGTGTCTCTATTCGTCATTTATTTTAATGAATTTTATACTCTATTTAAAAAGTTGAGTTCACGTTTTAAGAGAAATCTATCGAAAATCTGACAAATTTCTCCTATAAAATAGATGTTTCTCTTCTAAAATAAGGATCATTTCTACAATAAAAATATACTCCTATATCCACCAGTAGTCATAATCCAAATTGGGTCTCTGAACTACGAGTTTATGCCCAATTAAATCCACATTTATAACATAAAATTCACAATAAATCCAATCTATAATGCAAGTATACTAAAATCTAATCCTAACATTATCATTTATACTCAATACATTTACATAGTCTCAATTTGAGTCAATATCAACTTAAATTTAATCAATTTCATGCATTTCTATAAGGATATAAATATTTCAAAATTTTTATCTCACAAACTATTAAGAATTTGAATACATCACTTTTATGAAAGTTTATCTAAATAATATTTGAGAAATTTTAAAATTATATTAAATCATTTTTAGACTGACCGAAAAATCACTACCGTCACCGGAGTGTGGGGCAACAAGCTGATGTTGGAATGGCGGCAACCTTTGCCACCTACCCAGAAATGAAGAGGTTACCCCAAGAATTCAATGATACTAATCATGTGTTGAAACTCCTTTTAATTTATGAGAATCGAAAGTTTGAAGATCAAAAGAAACCCATATTCATTTACTAGTAAAATGGACCGATTGATGTTGGATTTCCTTCTTTTCCTTCATTTTTAAGGTCGTTAGATACAATAGTGGTTTTAATTTTGCTCAAAAATGGAAGAATGATGACTTATTTAAAGGACTAAAAATTTCAGTCAAAATTTCTTCAAATCTGAGCCGTTTTTTATGAAACAGGGGTTTGATAAAATATTCCAAGAGCTTTCCATGGAGCCCTAAATTGCTAGAAATTGACGTTGAAAATATAAGTGTCGGAAGTTTGACGTGAATAGTAACTTACAATGAGAAAGGTTAAAAACTCAATAGAACTTAAACTATTTAAACCTTAACTTATATTCTTATAAGATTTTTCTTCTTATTAATCTATTAAGATTAATTTTTTAAAAAAATTAGGTCATTATAATGTATTAAAATTTTTTTAGATAAATGTAAATGTCATTGAAATTGAGGGGTCTTTTGGTGTTATTTTTAATTTTAAGTGTAATTTTATTGTTATTTTTATAAAAACGAAAATTTGCTTATTTGATATTTATATTTATATTAAAAATAAAAATTTGTTCGATAAAAAAAAATTTAATAGTGATAAATAAATTTAAATTCTTATATTAAAATATTTTATATATTATAAAAAATATATTAATTAATAGATTATATTAATTATTCAATATAAAAAATCTGTTTATAAAATCTGATTTAAAAATACGAACAAACATATTTTTTGTAAATAAAAATAAAATAGGATATAATTAAATATTTTTTCTTTTATTTTTATTTTTTATAAATAAAAACAGAAAGTGATAATAAGAAGGCCTTAAAATATCTTAATTCTTTGAAATTTATTTATAAAATTAGACAAATATTAAAAGAAATCATGAATCGGTCTATTATCATCAATCATGGTAATTTATTCTTCAGGGAGGAATTCAAGTAGTGTGATTGATTCTTCTAAGAGCTTTCAAGCATTTGAGATCTTGAGTTTGAACTTTTATGAAGATCAGATGTGAGAAGTTGAAGGTGAGAGTGTTTCTGAGCCCTGGTGCCATGACAGGAAGAAGAAGAAGAAGAAGAAGAAGAAGAAGAAGAAGAAGAAGAAGGTTTAGTATTTACCAAAAAGATGCCTGATTACAAAAGGATCATCTTTGGGAGTAAAGTTAGAGGAATGAGTGGCATGTGTTCTTATTATGTACATGACCCACATTACATTTTTCTCAGGAAAAAAGAATGCATGAATTTCTTTGAATCAATCTCCAAAGCTGAAGGGCTCATCATCATCTTCACTGGAATGCAAGCTAGAATAGCTGGAGTTAGCTGGACCAAAGAACAATTCCAAGCAGAAGTCTGACCCACATATTGATCTACCTTTGTTGCCAAGTTTATCCAAATCCCTCACTTTGAACTGCCAAAATTTTTGCAAAATTAAGTATCTATTTGGTATTAATTTTAGTTATGATTTTCTGTTTCTATTTTCAAAAACTCAGAAACCAAGAAAAAATTTTATTTTTTTTATTTTAAAATTTTTTAAATAGAAATAAACAAATAAAAAACTGTATTTTTCTATATTTTTTAAATAAAATTTTTATATTAAATAATTAATATAATTTATTAAATAATATATATTTCTAAAATTTATAGGGGTGTTTTGATTTAAGAATTTATGTTTAATTGTCACTATTAAATTAATTTTTATCATAAATTTTTATTTTTAAAATTTTAATTACAAAAGTTAATCAAATAAATGAAAAAAAAAAGGCTTCAAAACATTAAATTGGCAAGAGACCAAACCTGTAGCAAGCCATTCTTGACGAAAGCTGTGTTAAAGCAGACATAGAAGAGACGTCCTCCGATCATTTTCTCGTAGAATATGACCCGAACATCTCCATCGACCTGCCGGAATCAGACAGAAACTAGTTCAGGAGTCCATTCATTTGCCAGGAAACTGATGACAGAAACTGTTTTGTGATTGTGACTTACTAGAACAGGTTTATTAAAATAGTAGTCAAGACAGGTTTTCTGATATATCACTGAGCTTTCTGTATCCATCTGAACAACAATATGAGGTTCTTCCAGTTCTGATTTCTTCCCTTCATCTTCAACGAATGACACATAATAACGGGGACTGTTGTTTCTATGGAACCCTTTCTTGATTGGTCTGCAACAACTTTTGACAACTTCTACAGGTGGACGATATAACTGACCAGAAATCTGCGCAATCATCATATATCATTCTTCTGGTGAGATGCATACTCTGATACATACTTAAACATGCTTTCTGTGATATTACCTCTTGCAACTCTGAGACCACAAAGAAGACAGAATTGGTGTTAATGACATCGTAAAGTCGAATCCGTCGCAACTCTCGACTAGATGATCCATGAAAAGTCACTTTAGCAGGTACATTGCCTAATCCTTTTGGAAAAGAAAGCATACTTGCCCAATATTCAACATATCGACGTTGGCTTGGTATAGAAACCTGTAGCATGATAAAGAATTTTGCTGCATAATGAATTGATAACATATAAATATGAACACCCTTCCTGACTTTCTCAATTATTATTTGTCAAAACTCCTTCTGGTACTGAGTTTGATAAGTTTTCAGAGAATTCAGCAGCAAATTTCACTTCATTTTATGCATAAATTCAACTTACTCCTTGGTTGTTGGTAGTCCGTTTATTTGCATACAATTGAAGAGCCTCCTCTGCTCTCATTCCAGTATAAACAAGGTAGGCACATACCATTAAACCTGTACGACCTTTTCCTGCCTGCAAACTTTCAATTCATTACTACAAAATCTCCATCAATATCATCTGCAAAATTCTGAATTTTCATATGAAGATCACTTAATACCATGCAGTGTATCACTGCAACATTTTTTGGGTCACTTGACAGCCATGAATGAACACTTTCACAGAAGAGCTTGATCATGTGGAGAGGAGGAACATGGTTATCATCAAAAGGATACCTCTCAACACGACCATGAAAGTTTGATGGATCATAACTTTCCTCTATACACAAGTTGTATACCTGACCAGAAAAATGAACCAAGTTCAGGGTCTGGGTAGAGTAGCTTATTATCCAAACCCGCATTGAAGTAGTTATTACTATGAGCTAATGGGAGTTGCCAATAAAGGATGCAAACACAAATTTATACCTAAATTCAAACTACCAACATAACTTCCAAACTCTTATTTAAAAGTCATGTCTTTTAACTAATCCTATCATAGGTGGATTAGTGAATTACATCAAGACTTCTGCTGTTGGGAGTTACCTTGTAATGTGCCCCGTGTCTCATGTCTAGCACGGATTTAACCTGCCAGAGTGGATTCCGATACACCGCGCGCATTCGTTCCGCCGGAAAAGACATGGCTAAGATGTGATCTGTGATGTAAGACATATCAAGATCGTATCCTGCTACCAGCATTCTTCTTCTGTGCTTGGAAACCAAGTTACGAATATAGTTGCTGGTGATCAGATAATTGATGAATGAGTATTTGGAGTGATCTGAACTTAAGTTCCCTACTTTTCCTGGCCCCTGATGCTTTGAAAACTTGAACCCCATTTGGATTCTGCTGCAATGGGATCCTTCTGTATGCCAAAATACCTGCTACAAACAGTGCAATTCCTGTAAACCAAAAGAAAGCGTGTAAATTCAATCTTCTTCAGAAAAAAAAAAAATGCAAGCTTTTTTGTGCTTGCAAAGTTCTAACTAAGATTGCAGGATAGTAACTATTGCAGCATCAATATTGCAGTCCGAATCTTTACCGTAATTTGTAGTAATTGCGCTTGTATGTATCAGTCGTAGTTGTTATAATTATTCGCAATTGCAAGAATTTAAAACTTTAAGCCATGTTTGTTTTTACTTCTGTTTTTAATTTTTGTTTTTTATTTTTTAAAACACAAAAATTAATAAAAATAGTATAGAAACAAAAAAAAAATATTAATATAATACAAAAATTCAAATAACACAAAAATTAATAAAAATAGCACAGAAACCAATACACATACATAAAAATAAAAATAAAAATAAAAAAAGAGAAATTATACTAAACGTGCTCTTAACTTCAAAATTATATTCCGTCAACTAATTTTGTAGGGATGAGATTTATTGATTTATGAAACAAAATAAACTTTCTTCAACTTCTTGTTTAAAATCATTTGGTTTCCCTAAAATTGCAGAAAAGGGTAAACTTAAAATTAAATTAATTAACCCTTTTATCAACTTTTGAGCACCTAAAAGATTATACCACCCAAAAGGTTAAAGAAAATGAACTGAAAATACCAATTTAAAAAAAAAGAAAAGAGAGAATTGACATGTAATACCTGAATTGCACATGAAGCTGCAAAATTTTGTTGAATTACAGACAAATCCAAGCAATTTCTAGGGTAAATTCAAAGACCCAGAAGTCTTTTTGGATTTGGAGAACCCTAGAAAAAGCTTGCAGATATGGAGGATACAGTGTTCAAGGAGGCCAGGAGGGAATGGTGATATCCATGCCCTTTTCCTAGTTCAATGTGATACAAAATATAAAAAAAAAATGGTGTTCTTATTCTTCTTCTTCTTCTTGCTTTTTTTTTTTAATTATATCAAATACTAAAATTGATTATTCTTTTTTTAAATTTATGATTATTAGCTTCCTTTATTAATTTTTTCTAAATTTGGACATAGATCCTTCCCTCTTCTCAGCCCTTAAATTCTGAGCCAAATGCGGCATATCCGCAGGGAAGCTGATAAGAAAGGTCAGTTAATGATAGAAATGGCGGGTGTTCTATGGTTTAACTGTAGAGTGTAGGCCGTGTTTGGATCAGTCACGTGTGAAAATTATAAATTTTGTGCTAATTGGCGAAATTAGATTAAACCCGTCATCTGATTTTAAATTTATAATTTGTCAAATAATTTATTTAAAATATATATTAGATCCACTTAATTAATGTACACTTTATAAAAAATAGGTGTTGGGATTTGCTCCTTGTATATATGTGTAAAGATAATGCATGCATAAATTAAAAATAAAAGATAATCATACCAAATTAGTTAAAATTTTGTTCTAAATTGAATTTAAGATGTATACTTAATTTAGTTCTTAATGTGGCTACAAAAGTTAAATTATCAGTATGAGAATTTTGTGAATCAAATAACAGAAATCGAAAAAGATAACATACTAATACAGCACATAAATCCAAAAAATAATATAGAAATTAATAACAATATCACATAAACCAAGACATATACATAAAAATAAAAACAAAAAACAAAAACGAGAAGTGATACTAAACGTGTAAAGAATCAAATAGTTAGATTTTTTTTAATTCCAAAGAAAGAGACTCGTAGCTATTATTTATTGTTAATTATAATATAAAATTAATAATCATTAGCCCAAGTATGTAGTAAATATTTTGGTGCACACAATAATTCATAAAATTCTTACTCTTTTAAACTCTTTAATTAATCAATAATTTTAAAATATCTCATTTCTCAAACTCATGCCTTTAATAATAAATCTTGAGAAATTTAAGGTATTTGAATCAAAGACCTAAAATACTAACTGGCTACCATTAAAAAAAAAGTTTAAAATTTTCTTATAAAAATATTATATAATGAGTTGATCATCTTATTAAATTATTATTTTATTTTTCTTTCTATTAAATAATAAAATGTATATAAATATAAAATGATAATTTATCTAATAAATAATCATGGAAGATCATCCTATCAAATTATTATTCAAAATGATAAAAAAATAATAATTTAATTGACAAATAATCATAAAAAGTCACAAATATCAATTATACAGTAAATTCTTTTTTTACGTGCCTTGAATTATTTTTTATGAGATATTTTAAAAATTTTACCTATAATATTAAAAAAGTCAATAAACAACGTGAATTAAATCAATGAACTAATTAAAGATTGGTTGATCATGAGGGTGCTAATCTTAGATTAAGATAATTTAGGATTAGACTTCCTGAACTTTAAGCCTATTATCTAAGTCGGAAGCATAACCAAACTTCATGATAGAACCAATAAAGATAAGTCAGTGTCTAAACTATAATGCTGCCTTGAATTAGTAAAAACCTTAGATTAAACATCATTGATCAATCAATTAATCATCAACTACTAAAGCTTAAACTGAATAATTTAGGAAAAATAATCTGTAACTCTTTTATAATTGATTGTAATTTTTCTAGACTTTCTAAATTAACTCTTAATTATTTACTTTATAAAATCAAAATGTTGAGTTTTTCTAAATAATTGTAATCAAAAGTGAAAAGGTTAAAAATAATAATTTAATTGACAAATAATCATAAAAAGTAACAAATACAAGTTATACAGTAAATTCTTTTTTTTACGTGCCTTGAATTATTTTTTATGAGATATTTTAAAATTTTTACCTGTAATTGACCTTCAAAAATAAAAGTGAAGAGGTTAACTCATTAAATCAAAATGAACTTTTATTGCTTTCATGAGAACATCCTCACGAACATTTGTACTCTAATTTAAACTTAGAAAGCATGGCCAAATATGACTTATTCAAGATGATCATGTGGTCTGATGGACATGAACATTGCAGCATACTGCAGCAACTTGCTCTCTGCACCTCCATTAACAACAGTCACAGGGTTCACCGGACCTCCAGTCCTCACCCTGTAGCGCCGCCACGAAAACTGTATATTCACAGCTGCCCACGTTCTCCAATTCGAGGAGTAATATCTCGCAGTTCGCTTCAGCCTTTCATTGGCAAATTTGTAGCGGAAGTGATCAGTGATGTACTTTAAATGGTTCGACTCGAGACCAAATGCTTCAGTTGATTCTAAGCACACAAATGTTGCAGATGAAGCAGGAAGTCTGTCCAAGAACGGGCGGCGGAGACACCATGAGAGCAGCTCATCACCCAGAAAGCCACCAGGCTCGAGCACACTAGTTGCCACCATACCTGTTGAACAATACACCCATGTGAGTTTACAGTCTTTTCTTTCTGTCATCTATTAATTATCAAAGAGTAGTTACAATTTTAAATTAAGTATATAAAGCTGCAAAATGCAAAGTAGATAGCAGTTATTAAATTGATGGAATAGATCCTCTCTAAACAGTCTAAGCGATAAAAATAAAATAAATAAGTGATTATATTTAATTATATATATATATATCTATATGATATTTTTCTTACAATACCTTTGCTGAGGCTTTGAATACTCTTGATTCGTCCTCGAACGACGAAGATCATTCTATGCACAGGGTCTCCTTCTCTGATTATCTGTTTTTTTTTTTTTTTTTTTTTGCAGCATGTTCATGATCAGATTATATGTATAGTAATTTTTGTATGATTTGAAGTAACAGAACATGATATGAACCTTTTCATCTTTGGAGTAGACCAGGGGCTTAACTCTGTCACAAATGTTGTCGAGAATAAGGTCGTCCATGTTGTGGAACAAAGGTACCTGAAGATTCATAACAGAAGCAGAAATTGGAATTACAAGTTCTAAAGTTCCATTTTTTGCAGATCTTATTCAACCAACAATACTAAACCAAATTCCATAATTTTAGAACCTGTTAGATTCAGCTTTTTTTTTATTATTAAATTTTTATGTATCTTCTTCAGTTTTTATACAATTTTTTTTTGTTTTTGTGTTATTTTTTATACTATATTTGTGTATTATTTTTAAATATTTTTATAGTTTTTTTTAAATTTTCGTATTTTAAAAAACAAAAATAAAAAATAAAAACTGAAATAAAAACAAACAAGTCCTTAAATGGTAGTTTACAACTGTAGTTTGGACTATTACTGCAATTTATTCTTGATCTTAAAATTAAGAGGCAATTTTTTCTTATTTATAGTTTCCTGTTTTTGTTAAATAAAAATATATTTAGTTGAAATTTGTAATTAAAAAACAGAAAACAAAGTTAAAATTTGTCAAAAAATAATTTAATAATGACAATCAAATACGAAATAAATTAAAAATTTTAAAATAAAATATTCTCATATATTTTTAAAATATGTATTAATTAATAAATTATTATTTAATATAGAAAAATCTATTTATAAATCCTGTTTATTAAATCAAAAAAATTCAATTTTCTTACTTATAATTACCTGCTTCTATTTTTGTAAATTTATAAACAAAATAAACACAAGAAATATAATTGCATTTATGTCATTAGTTTTTATTTTTCTAAGTTCAAGTGTTATGCAGGTTCAAGTATGACAATATTTTTATCTGATCAATCATGAAAAATTAATCAACCTTACAAGATTAAACCAAATTCCATAGTTTTAAATTGCAGGTTTGCAGTTGCTACAATCGCATTGTAACCCTAGTTGCCAAATTGAAATAGTAGGTGAAATACTGATTTTTATTACCTTCTTAATAAGGTCTAGGCACAAATACCGCTTGATGTCTCGCCGGAGACCTTCAGGCAAGTCCTTGATCAATGCTGTCTCATCTTCCTCTCCCATGGTTGCCCATCTTTCTTTCTCGAAACGGCGGACTCTTTGCCTTAATCGGGACGGTAATTGTCGCCGTCTCATCCACCATTCCATGTCTCTGCATCTCAGCTGCATTTTTCTCTTGTTGGCCATCACAGCATGCAAGAACACCTTCAGGGATTGTACAAAAAATCCTTCATCAGTTAGAGCATATCTTCAACAGAAAACAAGATTGAAGATCAATGAGGAGTCAATCATACCTGGATATTCCCAATCAATAGAGTGAAAAGCAATAGACCACTCAGAACAATACATATACTGAATATGACTTCCAGCCAGTTACTTGTTGGCTCAAGATCATTCCCAAAAGTACTGCAAGTATGAAAGTTGAAATAAAAAATTCAGATTATTGGCAGAAATTAGAGTACAAATTGCAAAAAGGGCAGAGGAAAATGGATTTACTTATTTTAAAAATGCTCGTCATTTTATTATTATTTCATTCTTTCTTTATATTAAATGATAAAATATATATATAAGGATAAAATAATATTTTAATTCACATATGACTATGAAAAGCGGCTTCTATCAATCATATAATTAATCTCTTTAAATTTTATGTAGTTGTTACCTGAGAGTCATTAGACCCCAAAATATTGGGTAGAGGACCTTGACCACCAATGAATTACTAGAAATCACTGGTAATGCCCACTTGTAAATCCCAAACTTGAATGGTCCTTGAGAATCTAAGCACATCTTCCCTCCAACTGCAGTTGAATTACCTCCACAAGCATTCCCTACTCCATCTGCTGATATCAGAAGCCGGTAACACACTTCCTCTGAGCAAGCCAGAGCTAGGTTGCAATTCACTTTACTGTCACACTGTTGTATGATGCAAGCAGCAACCCTTTGTATGGCAAGAACATACCAACATCCTCCTGCAACCTGCAGAAAAGGGAATGAATCAAAATTTCCAACTTGAGAAGAAGAAGAAGATGATGATGAAGATGAAGAAGAAGAAGAAGATGGTGACTAACATGAGAAGCAATGAAGTAGGCAATTAGATTGAGGGCAAAACCCCACCAAATGGTGCCAAAGATGTAACCTGTGACCTTCTGCATGTTCCTCATCATGCATATGCAGTGATACACCTTGGGAAGGAATTGGAACAAGAAGATCAATAGAAGCATTGTCATTATTAGCTTGATCTTCTCTTCTCTAATCAAACTAGGTACAACTAACCAAAACACAGCCTGCAAAATCATATTAAAGAAGGTTTTATTATTATTATATGAGGAGAAATATATATATATATATTTAACATGTAATCATGAAAATTATTCAATTGAAGCATCATATAGAGATTGACATGAAGGTTCTATGCTTTAAATCCTCTAGTCTTCAACAAGATTCTTGTTCTTTTGGTAATGGCATCACTCATGTTAAGAGTCATTAAAGTTTCCACTTGAGGAAAAAATTATGAAAACTCTTGCTAATTAGTGAACTATAAGACTAGGATAAAAGACAAGTTTTTTTTTCTCTGAGTTAATTTATTTATAGAAATAATTATGGTTTAAAATTATTAAAAAATCTATACTTACTCTCACACTAACTTTTTTCATTAAATTTTCTATATAAATAACAAAAAGGCTCTTGCCAAGCCTAATTTAATTGAATCTAAGCTTAACTTCAAGCATAAAAATGTTAAAAATTAAAATTTAATTAATCTAAAGTGCTCTTATATATTTATATATTTAGATCAGACTCGAACTTTTTGAAAATATATTAAAAGTTTAAACAAGTTTGGGCTTGAGCTCTTACTTTCAAGTCCAATCCATGATGTGTTGGGCTTTGTCCATTATTATTCCTATTTTTTAAGAAAAATAAATAACAATTAAAGGAGTGTCTTGTCTTTTACTCCGAAGGTATAACCTGAGGAATTGGGAGGATCACAAAGGCATCAAACCAAAAGCCTTTGAGAGAGCGCAGATAGTTAGAGGCAATGGCACGTGCGTCCCACACGAGCTTCCCACAC
>JAOXYD010000001.1:17374813-17388351 GCA_028565735.1 Pinacopodium congolense
ATCTAAAAACAAAATTTTATTATTTAAAATTTATAATAAAAATTAATTTAATAATTACAGTTAATTATGAAATAAATTTAAATTTTATATTAAAATGCTCTTATAAATCTTAAAAATATATATTAATTAATAGATTTTGTCAATTATTTAATATATAAAAATTTGTTTTCAAAACGTATTTACAAAGTATGAAAAAATAGTTTTTTTTTTTTTGCTTTTCGGTTTTTGGTTTGATTTTTCTGATTTTAAAGATAGAGAACCAAAATAAAATGTAACAAACTGATTTTTTTTCTTGGTTTCCGCATTTTTGAAAACAGAAATAGAAAATTAAAAAAATCAGAATAAAACTTGTCCGTAGGCTTCACTTGATTTAATGCTAATTTTAGTCTCTCCAATGTATCATTGCCAAAGGATGGAACAAGCAATACGTATGCAACGACAAGTACTATTCATAAGTCATGATTCCTTCCCTTTCCCAAGAATGAAGAGAAAACAGACCAAAGAATCAAAATTTAGGCATATAAATACAATACAAAAATTAGTAAATAATATAAAAATTAATAAAAATACACAAAAATAAAAAATTGGATCAAAAGGATTTTAAGAATAAAAAATGAAAAAGATTTTCTGAACTAATAAACACATAAAGAACAAGCAGATTTTGCATCAGAGTTTTGAGTTCAGTATTCATACAGTCTACCCTGGCTTAAGAACACACACAAAAAACTGACCTTTTGGCCATTGAGATAGAATGTTTTCTTTCAAGGTTGCTACGCTTGTAGCTGCAGGAAATGATTTTGGACCAATATCAGATCCATCAGTCAACCGAAACTTTATCTCCAGCTGCTCTTGGACACCTGCCATCTTGATAGAATCACACTACTTTCAAAACCCAGATTCCTGAAACCTTCAAATGAACCTTTTCCAAAACTCTTCAAACACCCTCAATTGAATTCTCTATCAAAGATTGATACTTTGATTGGATAAAGACCAGCTTGTCAGCAGATTCTTAAATGGGTACCTGTAGATGGGAAGAAGGCAATCTGGAATTGGTACAAGTAAGGAAATGAAATGCGTTTTGAGTATACTGTAATCTTTGGAATTGGATGCAATGAAAATATAGAATGGATCAAGCATCTCCAATATATCAGAATGGTAAAACTTAATCATGTTAAGGATAGTACACAGTTTAAAGAACAGACTCTTTGAAAAGATCACAAGGCCACTTTATTGTCTCTACTGGGGTTCCTCCAAGCTCAGAGAAAATAAAAAACCTTCATAAGAAATGGTTATATCAGCAACATCTGATATACTGCAGAAAAGAATAAGAAGAATACTAAAATCTTTTATGGGTCGGCTTACTTGGCTCTAAAACTGATATGGGTAAGTCTCTTCTTTGGCTCCAAGCCTCGAGCTTGAGGAGAAGAAGAGAAATAGAATGAAGAAACAGAGAAGGTGTCAAAATTGAACTATTAAAGAAGAGGAAGAGATCAAATAAATCCCCTTTGAAGGGATTGTTTCGGAGTTTTCAATGTCTGCTAAACCACTGGTCACTCCTTCCATGCTTGGCTTCTCTTGGCAATCTACATAGACAACAGAAATGGACAGATTTCTTCCTTTTCTTTATGCAAAAGACAATCTTTTGGCTTAACTTCCAATGCCACTCAAAAGTTCTAAGATAAAAACAAAAACTTCAAAAGCTTACCAGAAACAGTAGCAACTCATGCTTTATACTGTATATCAAAACCATATGAAACAAAGCAATGAATATTAACAATCACCTTGAGAAAATGTTATAGTGAGTTGCACACCATGATTTGCTCATCTAAAAGTTAACCCTTTATTTATATGCATTTAATGTTTCATTACATATAATAATGGCTAAGCATGGAAGCACCATCAAAGAAGGGTTTATCCTTCAAAGAGTCTCTGTAGTCGGTGGTGGGTCATGTGAGCACTGACATGAGGATCTTGGATTTGTGGATATGGGACCATAACAAGGAACTATTGAAGCATGAGAATGAGCAAATGCTTAACCTTGGTTTAATCTTGGTTTAGTTTTCTGGGATTTTCTAAGAAGATTTGTTGAGTTGGGAACATGGAAATGTCAGAAAGATTCTTCCTTTTTGGTTTGGAAGAATCTAAGAAGCAGAAGCAGAAGAATAACAATCGACTAATGGCTTAGAAAATTTATTAATATAGACTTAGTCAATTACAATTTGTTACTATTCCTTTTTTAGGTTTCTTCTTTCTATAGTTTTGTTGTAGAAATCAAAGACAAAAACTTGTTTATTTTATTTTATTTGTAAACACATTTTATAAATTTATAAAAATATAAAAAGAAATTATAAAGAAAATTTTTAATTTATTTATATTTAATAAAAATATTTTATAAATAAAAATATTACCTTAAATAATATATATAATATTAATTAATATATATTTTTAAGGTATTTAAGAGTATTAATTAAAATTTTTAAATTTATTTTCGTCATCATTAATTTAATTTTTTATAATAAATCTTAACTAAATAAAATTTTATTTTTGAGATAAACATGTTTTTAAAGTGATATCTAAGCCTTATATTAATTTAAAAGATAAGAAAAGCAAAATGCCAAGAAGTATTCCGATCAAATGTGGGGAATCTTTTGAGATGACTAGGAGTTTTATAGGGATAAGCAACTATCAAGTTGGAAGATTAAAAATCACAAAATACGGCTGTTTGATGCTTTAAAAACGGCAAAAACTATCTTCAAGTTCGTTTGTTGTCAACATCAACTAGGGAAAGTCCAAGAATATGAATCTATTTGCTTTGAATATATTTATAAATTAAGCTTGTGGCGCTACTATACTTTGATCTTTTCTTTTTGAGAAAGGGAGGCATTATGATAATTTATAAAGAGAATTACAGATCATCTTAGTAGTGATCTAAACCCACCTCTCGTCAAGATTCAATTTTTAATTACAATATACAACTTTTAACTATTTGCATACAAAATTTGCAGTCAGGAACCTATGCTTACAATTGAGAAATGATACCAGAATAGCTGAAAATTGAATCAATCAAAACTACTTGCAGAAAGAACATGACTCTGCCAAGTTTGGCAATTTTTCTCCACATTACTGGCCTCCGCAAAGTCAGAAGACCATATATGTAACCGACAACTATCTAATGTCAGAAGGTCAAAGAAGTTGATGACCTAATAATAGAGGAGCCACCGGTCAAATCCCTAGTAGATAATAGCCATAATTATAACGGTCTTAAAGTAGCGAAATTCTTAGTCGGGCAAGTTCTGAACCGCACAAAACTTTGGACTTTTGAAGGTTTCATAAGGCAAAAGACCTGTCATCTTCTACAGGTAGCAACTCAGGGGAGTAGGACCAGAAATATAATTCAGGAGATAGACTGTAGGTTTAAACTTCAACCACATTCAAGCTTCGGGGGACTCGGAGAATAATTTAGAGAATATGAAAGCATCCAATACATAACTTCAGCTGGTAAACTGCAATACTTTGTACATTAAGGAATAATGCCACAGATAAATCCCAAAGACGGGATCTTTATTCCCCTGAATACTTATAGATAAAGATGAAACTTTTATTCCCTTGAATTCTTCATCTCTGTCATGGACCTTTTTCGCAGAAAAGTTAAAAGAATAAACAAATAATTTAAAAGGCAATGTCTTTAGCATATAAAAATAGTTTGTTTTCCCTTTATCATATGAAAAGGTTATTGCACAATAGAACAGAAACTTGGAAAGAATCTTCTGCACATTTTTTAATGTTCCTCGTGAATCATACATAAGAGATATCAATATATGACCTAAACAGTTTCTCAATTAACTGGCACCTGTAACAAAGCAATCTCCATTACCTACTCCTAAATTTCACCGTAGTGATATCAGTTTAACAAGGAAAATAATGGAAAGGTATGAACAAAATTGAGAAGACGAGAGGAAACAAGAATTAAAAAAATCAAAAGAAAAAGCATATCTGGGCCAATGGGTGAGCCCTTGCAGAAAGAACTGTCCCAGCCTTCCCCTTCCTTCTATCAATTCATACGACGGAATCAGCTTGTCCATTTTGTATCTTGTGTATACTGCTTTATTTGGAAATATTGCCAAGAAACCAGGCTAGAATCCTGCAGGAAGACCAACAATGGCATCTTGTTTCCAACCAAAAAATTAAGTGACAGATTGCTATGTTACAGATTGAAAGAATGAATCTGGTTCGTGGTAGTGATGCAGGTCCTTTGTGCTAAGTGTGATGGATGGTGATTTCTGACCAGAAAGCCGCATCCTGGTCAAGTTTTCACTTGCAATTCTGCGGGATCTTTAGGAAACGCACAGTGAAAAAACTCAATGAAACCAGAATTGCATGTGTCTTCTGCCATTCAAACTGTAGCTTCTTACTCAGATTGAAAGCTTATGACTCCATTATGTGGCAGTTCCTCACAAAGTCGTTGGAGTAGTTCACATATTTGCTCCAAAATGGCCGGAGCTGATCAAACCCAATCTGCAGCCATGGTTTTGACTGGCCATTGTAATGGATGACAGCAGCCTTTTTTACATTCTCAATGTTAGTCTTATTCTGATAGCCCAATCCAAGCATATGCCATGATGGGTCAATTGGGTGGACATAACCCTTAAATGCAATCAAAGCTGGGGGTAAAGTCCCAAGTTTCCACATCGTCAGATTTGACTTCAGATTCTGTTCCAAAAAATAAAATTAAATTGGAAAATTAAAACTTTGACAATAATGAACAGGAATCATTTCCAGCAGCCAGCACAAGCACGCATTGGTACTCAAAAGTAATACTTCAGTGTGGTGGGTGTTCTTTCTGAACGCACATAGTGATTTAAATTTCTCTTTGTCCATGGTTCAATGAAAAATCATTCAATTCAATTCTAATGAGACGATTGCAACTCCTTCCGCCCTATCACAATCTTTCTTCCCATTCCCTTTACTTTCATACATGTAATAAACAGGAAATTCCCAAGGGACAAGTATTCATACATATAATCAAATCGTGTGACAAGTAGAAGGACCAAGAAATTAACTTTTCATTAAATCACAGAACACTGAGAGAAGCATATAACCTAAGATATTATGTGATTTATAATGGAGGGAAAGAAAATGTGAAAACAGAAACTTGTATAGACAATCCAATCGATGAGAAAGAAGATATTCCATTTCATAAATCAATAGGTACTATTCCAGTTCAGTCTTTCATATAATTGAGACCCACAAAACATGCACAGAATAAGGCATAAGAAGTACACGGACTGACAGGGAATACAGTAAAAAGGCTTACTTCTCTCAGCCAAGAATGGTAGGTTTCCCTTATATTTGTCTTCCTCCATGCACGGAGATCAAATATATTCATCCCATAAGCCCATGCACATTCATTTGGGTCCAAATTCTGCTGTATGAGGGGATGAGAAAAATTAAAGTAGTTCCTGAAATGCTTGGACATAACCCAATCATCTTCACCTTTACAAGTTTCTACAGCTCCATTAACCTTTCCTTCAAGGTCAATGTCCCACAGTGGAGATAGATCACGCTGAACTACTACATCATCATCTAAGAATACCACCTTGTCTAGGTTTGGGAAAAGCTGTTCAACACATGAAGCAAGAATAAGAGGACTGAAAAAACCAAGATGCACTACTATCAAGAAAATTCCGGTGAAAAGTAATTAATAATAATGCAGAAATACATACAAGACAGAGAAAAATGCCGAAGCACAAAGGAAAGCAAGCAGCAAGCACTCCCTACCATTTAGATGTAGATTGTTTCAAAATATGATTACAACTTCAAATTTTTCATTAAGTTCTGCTCATCTCTGCATTCCTTGTTTAACTAATATTCGTTTTTGTTAAACTTTGTTTGGCAGTTCTTCTAAGAATGACCGACTCCAATGACTTCAGGGTTGTGGGGGAAAAAAAAAGGACTAACAGTGAGCTAAAAACCTGCAGTTCATATTATTTCCATGTGCAAATGGACCAGTGACTGAAAACCTGCATCTCAAGTATCAAGTGGTCCTTTTTTTTTTTTTTTTTGCATGTGTCATTCTTTACCAAGCATACTACAAACAAATGATTGAACCAATGTTGAATAAAGGTATTTGATTACCTCAGGTAAGTATATTCGTAGATGGTTGAGTAGGGAAATATATTTTGGGCTTCTAGCCTGCAATTTTGAAGCAAACATTCGCGGAGTTGTATCACTGAGATTGGTTCCTGCAAGGTGATTCCCATGATAATAATTCCTAATGCCATTGTGGTTCTCTACAGCCTCAAGCACTGGAACATTCTCTCTACTCAACCAGTCAAACTGGTGAACACCCCTCACCTCAACAATTGCAGGGGAGACCGGGTTTAGTGCAAACCATGAATGCATACCGGCATAAGTTTTCTTGTCCGTAATGACATGAAAAACTATCTTTTCAGGATGCAGAGACGATTGGACAGTAGAAGTGACAACAACTGAAGCAGCCAAAATGTTATCAGTTGGCAGGACAAAGTGATGGTAGGTGTTGTCTGAGAGTAAGGGAAGTAATTCTGGAGAAGGTAACTGTTTGCGTGCATGGGCATTAGAAGAATATTCATCAGTCAAACGAAGAGAGAGACAGTGGAGGCCTTTTGGAATGGAACTTGCAGCAAAGTGTTTGTTCATCAGCTCAGCAAACTTAGACTCCCTAATTTCTCTTTCAAATTTCTCCATCTGTTCAGAAAAAAAAGGAAATCATTAGTGCCAAATTCTGGCTTTAAAACTTCTATTTGTAATTTCTTTGGTAATAACCACATTCTTCACATACATGTTTGTTATGCCTGGACAAGTGGAAAACAAGAATGGAGCATAAAAACATTTCATCGCATATTAAGAAGCTCAACTGTTATGCAAACCAATGAAGTTCCTACTAAAAAATTATCATTTAATTATATAATCATAGGAAAGCAACTAAAATTTTAACAGAAATATAAGTAACAGAATGGAGTAGAAATGCAAGTGTAACAAGTATAAATACTATCCTTGATGCATACACATAGAAGTGACCCAAAAATTGCATAAATATGCAACTCCACTTACAGGGATTTTTAACTTTCTCATATCTAAAAAGAAGGAAGATCCTATTTGGATCAAGTCTTCTTAAAATTTTGTGTACATCAACAGGGTCTAGAAAAGGAAAAGCAAGAAAGATAATGCAAAGTTGTGATTTAACCTGTAATTTTCCCAGCTGAAGAACTTAACATACCCTAAAAAAAAGAGATGCAATGAACATATGCTGTGATGTAAGTATTCTCTATTTAACTACAGGCAAATAATGGCAGCCTGACCTTAAGATTTTCCAGTCTATTCTAAAGTGAAAATGGAATTCATCCTTTGTTTTCTCTTTCAAGCTGTAGAAGCTTTGAAGTTCTACATAAAGGACAAGGTTCCCAGACTAACTTGAGAATTGGAAACAAAAAGAAATTTTGAAAGAATGTGACTCAAAAAAGAAGGCAAAAATTGATAGCCTAATCTGATGAAAGCACCTTACACTGTCCTTGAACAGGCTGGTTCTTAAGCCTAGAAATTTTCATAAATTACACCTTGTACCAGGAATCTGCTACTCGTGTACCCACAAAAGCAGACACCAATATGGCATGAACAACAAAATCCAAACACATTAACTATCTTTAATTCCCATGTTTTTCTAAGAAAAAGATCTTGCAGGAGAGGAAAGCAGCATTCAAAGTCCCAACTTAATGGAAGCTTCTAGATTCCACTGAAACAAGACAACAGGATATATAATGGCTTGGTTCTAGTAGGCAACTCCGTAAGGTTCCATTCAGATTTGGCATGGGCTGCGCCTCTCAGCCTGTTATTTGCAGGACAGGTAGGCAACTCCTAAGGTTTCTCTTTGGCATGAGCTGCAACCCTCTCAGCATATTATTTGAAGGCCTAAAACATTTAGAGCTCTCAGCTCTCCGTTCTTAATCCTCATACTCTTGAGAGTTCCAAAAGTGATACCTTTTCTTTTTTTTTTTTCCCTTCCTTTTTGAAAATAGCAATCCCCATCATTAGTTATATAAGCAACAGTCTTTGAATCAACATGTAAGTGTATAACACTAAAACAAGGTTTTGAATTACAAAAAGGGTGGAAACTTTTTAATTTCCCAAAATGATAAGCATAGGCAAACCAAACAATAGTACAGATATTGACGGCTTCAGATGTAAAGAAAATAAAGCTTCAAACCATTCCACTGCATGAGGTCCATCTAAAAACAACTATGTCTGTGTATGAAAGGACATACCATGCCCCTCAACAGTAAAGCAAATGTCTTTGCATCGTATTTCTTGTTCTTCATCTCAGAAACAAGTTGATCAAAAGAATCAGGGAGCTCTAGACCATCTGGGATCTTCTGTCTATTTACTTGATGAAGTATCTCATACAACTCTGCAACCAGCCTCTTCTGCATTATCATCACATGTGTAGGATTCAGCCATATATGCCACAAACAATCATTGACCAGTAACAATCAAAGTACAAGTGTCAGCTAATATGAATGAATGTCGTTTAATGGAAGAAAGGAAAATCTTTACCCCTGAATTATCACCAATACGAAGAATCCCTGGTCCTCCTTTCCTACCTAGACAAACTGTAACAGAAAGAAAAAAATAAGTCACAAGTTCAACAGAAAAATAGTAGATACATTTTCCAAGTTATCAAGATTGCAATCTAGTATTATAGTTTCACTTCAAAATCATATTTAGTAATTTCAAAATTTTGGTATGCATATGAGAACCTTACAGAACATTTTAATCATGCATACCAGAAGATTTATAACCAAAAAAATTTTGAAAAAAGGCAACTTATATATGAGAGAAACTGTATCTGCAAATTTCCATAAACAAATATCTATAGGCTCAACTTTACTATGAGAAGTACATTATAAGTTTGTGATTTCACCCGAAACTAAGAATTAGTAACTTAATAATATGAAATCTTCATGAAAGTCATAATCCTGCAACAAATAAAGATTAATTGGTTTAAGAAATCATCATCTTTATTTTAAACAAAATTTGGTACATAATCTTGCAGGATCATATGGATCAAGCCTAAGAACTATTCCTGTAATAGCAAAACAAAATGAATCATATTTAGTTCTCATGAATTCAACCTCATTACAAGTTCATGGGAATAACATAGGCATTAACATAACATCCAAATCGGGTCGCAATAAATCAAAGCAATTGATTGCATTTCACATATACACACAACTGCATAACACGTGCCACAGACGAGAGAAACGCATTAACCTCTGCAGTAATGCAATAGAAAATGAGATAATTAAGATCAAACCATCACACATCTGTCATATATCATCAATACATTCGTATACATATTTCTGTAAAAGTATCCACATCCAAAAATGACATACAAGAAAATGATCATTTGGGATTGGAAGCAAAATGGACGATGAAAACAACCACCAACATGGACATAACCGCAATCACAAATGGAATCAAGATCCATCCATCAGGTAACCATCACAATTCAATAAAGTACATATCACATCCTGAGATGGGTCCAATCAGGGATTAGAGAAGGGGGAATTGAAATAAAAAAAGAAGAGGTACCAAGTGAGGAGCACTTGTTGACACCCTCCAGGGTAACAATAGCAGTAAGGCTGAAGACAAAAGGCAACAAGACAGCAAGAATGAGGATGGTGTGGAAAAGGGTCCGATACGAGATGTGGCGAGCTGCGACCTTGATCTTCATCAAATCAATAAACCCATTGCTGCTGCTGCTCGATATTGTGATGCTTCTCATGCTAGGAGAGATGTGAAGCTGCATATTCCTTTTCTATGCAGCCCCACCACCACTTTTCTAGCAGCAGCACCCCCAAAACGATAAAATCTCAGCTCTTTCACTACTTTCAATCCCAAAAATGCCACACCCAACATCCGATCCAAGGCTATCCTTATTCAATCTTTTCTTCTCTTGCCCCCTAATCAATTGAGATCCACTTCCAAGACTGCAGCTTTTCTGGGTTTTCTTACCAGTTCCAATGCTAAAACTATCTCTTTGCCTTTCTGGTCTTCTCAAAGACCGCATTGGCAGCTATCTATGTCTTCAAAGATCCTTCCTTTTACCTGTAAACTGGCAAGAAATCCAGATTCCAACTTCAAGAAATCAACAATTACTCAAAAGGGATTTGTGGGTTGTTTTTTTTTTTTTTTCTCGTTTCCTCTATCAATGGATCAAAGAAAGCGAGACACGCACAGACAAAGAAGCAGAGAGGAAGAAAGAGAAAAGGGGTTTTTGTTTTGCCCAACGTTTTCTTTTTTACAGATTGGTGGCTCATCGTATTATCTAATTTTCTTTAGAAAATTACAATATTGTTATTAGACAAATCTAATCTAATAATAATTAGATGAATTTCCCAAAAAATCAAGAAAAACAAAAGAGATTTTATTCTTTTCATTTTAATGATAAGATAGAAAATTGATAATTTAGAGAGAGTGAGAGAAAGAAAAGGAAGGCTTAGTGTCTAATAATCTTTAAACCTAAATTTGGATGTCTCTCCTATGTTTATGGACAAAACTTTTTGCTTTAAGCATGTGATTATGTGGACACTATTATACTTAAATTTTGTTAATTTTAGTTAATTTCGTATCATAATTTTAAGAATATTTAGTATAAAGATTAATAAATTCCAACATTTTAATGTTTATAAATTAACTATTGATATTAACATTCGTTAATGGAATCATTATTATTATAAATTTAATAATATTATCAAAATTCATAAACTTTTTTATAATAAGAATAATTTTTTGTTTACAAGTTAAGAAACATCTTATTGTGTGTAATGTTAAATTTTAATATATTAAAATTAATTCTGTAAATATTCCATAAAAGTAAAATCTAGAATGTTAAGTCATGAGTATGATATTATTTGTGGAAAATTAAAATGGTTAGAGTTTTATCTATAGTTTTGGCCAAAAAAATATTGAGATAATAGTTTATATAAAAAAATCAAGAATGAGGAATATGATCTCCTTTTTTGTTTTGGACACTCAATTTTAATATATGAAATTTACACCAAAACACATTGAGAATTTATCTTTAAATTTTCACATGAATTTCATTAAAACAAGTTTAAAATTTTACGTGGATAAATTAACTTTTGGACTCGGAAAAAAAAAGTCCTCCTTATGAGCAAATTATTATTGTACAAGTACTTCTCATACTATTCAATAATAATACGTTTTAAGTTAGGCCTGTTTATTTTAGTTTTTATTTTTAGTTTTGATTTTTTTATTTTTTAAAATATAAAAATCGATAGAAAAATACATTAATACAATAGAAAAATTGATAAAAACACAATAATCAATACAAAAATACAACAACTACAATAAAAATTACAACTCACAACTCAATTAAACATCTCCTAAATTTCTGACTCATGTGTGTCATTTTTTTCAAAATTGGTACCAATTTGTTTCATTTTTTATTTTTCTTCAAATAATTTTTTAAAACTATTTGATATATTAAAATTAAAAAATTTTAAATTGAAGTAAAAATATAAAAATAACTTTTTTTATAATCATATCGTGATTAAATTTGTTTGGTAGTAGTTGAATTCAACTAAATAAAAATCAAGATTCTTCAAAGTCAAGTAAAAATTCTAAAATAAAGTTATTTTTTATAATCACATCGTGATTAAATTTGTTTGGTAGTAGTTAAATTCAACTAAAAGGAAACAATTGTTTTTGTTTAGTGTTAGTTAATTCTATACATTACTAATTTCAATAATTATTGTTAGTCAAAAATAATATTATAAAAGAAGTCTCTATTGGATGCTAGCTAGTCAAGGCAACCGCCACTTTTGGGGTCATTGAAAAGTAATTGAAGAGAGAAGACAAGTTGTGATGAACTTCCTTTTCTTATTATTCTTTTAGTTTTATTTTTTCAGCAACTATTGAATATAATTTCTCTTAATTTTCAAAAGTTAAATTAATTGTTTTATTTTTTAGAATATTCAAAATATGTGCAAATTCTAATGCTACTCTAGTGATAAGAGATGTTAACCTGCTATAAAATTGAATTTTTAGAGATAATCAGAGAAAATTATTTTTTGAATAATTAAATATGATTAAGTGATTTTAAATAAAAGGAGCAAAATTTTCAAAATGAAGAACTTGCTTTCCTTAGACAATGAAAGTGGTTAGCAAATGATAGGAACTTAATTTTTGTAATATTCGTCATGAACATAAAACTATAAAGTTGATTTCATAAATTTTAATTTATCATAAATATAATCTAAGAATCAATTCCAACATCAAATAAATTAAACTCACTTACCTTAATGTACACGAATAACTTTAGCAACTAAATTAGTATTTTTTAAACTATATTTATATAGTTAAAAACAAAAAATTGACTAAATTTCATTTATTACTACTCATAAAATATAAAATCTTAAAATTTTATTCATTCATTAATATTTTTATTTATTAAAATTACATTTGTCTTTAAATTAATAATTTAATTTAGGCTTATTTTTAATAATTTAAATTTTGAAAAAATATTGTTATGTTAATTAATAGTAAAAATTTAAATAACATTTAAAATCCAATTTACCTTAAAATTAACTTATTAATTACTTGTAAGAAATATTAATGTATGACACGGTCCCTAAAAACTAAGAAATTTAAGAGGTATTTGGATCAGTTTTTTATTTTTTATTTTTATTTATTTTTATGTATTTTTATTTTTTATTATTTAAAAAAAATTATGTTGTATTAGTGTATTATTTTTTATTTTTATATAATTTTTATTTCTGTATTTAAAATTAAAAATTAAAAATTAAAACAAAAATAAAACCGAGCATACGCCACTCCATTGACAAAAACGGGGAAAAGGAATGATTTTCGGAGAATGGCGGCAACACCAATGAAGCAAATTCAATTATTGGGTCGGCAATTTTTGACAAGACGCAATATTGTCAAATATTAAACCGAAAAAAATTAAATAATAAAATTCGAGTCAAATGGTGCTAATATTGTGTAGTGCTAAAATCCGTTGCGGAGGAATTGCATTAAATTTATTATTTAATTTTAAATTCTTATATTATTAAAATAAAACGTTATTAAATATTTGCAAATTTTTAATAAAAAATAGTAAAAGCCAAAGTGCTGACGCCGACAACATAACCTTGTGTAGACGCGTAAATTTCTAAAGGTCAAAGCCGTGCAAGGATGACCATTCGTGTCCTAAGAATAAAGAAGTATCAAATATAGATAGATCCGCCTACAAAACTAGAAAAGCTTCGAAATTAAGATTTTAAATTATGAATTATAGTTATGAATAATTGTAATAATTATTATAAAAGTATAATTAAATAAATATTATTGTAATTATTGTAATTTGCAACAATGATTCAATTTGTGATTTACAGTTTTATAATATAAAAAATATTTAGTAGAAAAATAAAGATGATACGATGTAATTTAATAAATAAAATGATTGAAATTAAAGTTGT
>JAOXYD010000001.1:17388451-17398581 GCA_028565735.1 Pinacopodium congolense
AATCACATCAAAATCACTTATACCTGAAAATGATCAATTGAATGCATCAAATACCTTTACCATTATTCCAAATCACAATTTAAGTATGTATATGATATGCAAGTCACAATTATACATGTGAAATGACTGTCTGAGCAGTGGATTCCTATATATATATATAGGAATCAAATCACTACATAAACAATGAGTTTCAAGATTACTGAGTATTCAACTTCTTAATCAATTATGTGAGGCTTGCTTAATTAGAAATAAACATCTAGATTCTTTTCCTAAATGACATTTGTAGAGAGGTATAAGACTACTAGCGGTTGTTTATTCAAATTTGTGTTATGTGAAAGTTCCTTCTTTTAAAGATAATCGATATTTCATTATCTTCATTATCGACTTAGTAGGAAGACATAGGTTTATTTTCAGAAAAGTAATTCTAAAGTATGTGAAGCAATGAAGTATTTTATAGCATTCATTCAAAAACAAATCGTGTGACTTAATATAATGTTTGTGATGACTTTTTATAAAGGATCAATTAATTGCAAAGAGGAATAACAAAACCATTATAAATAAGGTAAGGAGTACGTAATATTGGAAGAAATTGCCAAATAGTTTCTTAGCAAAAGCGGTATCTTGTGTTGTTCATATCTTAAACAAATGTCAAATCAAAAGTGTTTAAGATAAAACTCTTGAAGAAATATATAGTGATATAAAGCCAAATTTGAGTCACTTAAAGGCATTTGGACGTATCGTCTATGCTCATGTACCTAATGAGTCACTTAAAAGTATTTAGATGTGTTGTTTATGCTCGTGTACCTACTGAGTTAAGAAAAACAATGGATGATAAGGAAGAGAAGTGCATTTTTGTAGGTTATAATTAAATAGCAAAAGGTTGCAAATTATATTGTTCAATTACTCAAAAGGTAATTATAAGCATAGATGTTATCTTTCAAGATGATGGAATTTAGAATTGGTCAGATAAGCAGTATAGTTCATTGTAGATATTAATAATAATTAGTTAAAATAACGAGCCACGAGAAAATAAAAAACTTGGAGAGCCTCGTATTTAGATTACTCCAATGGAGCCTATTGAGGCACAAAGATATCCACAATGAGAGCATAGGATATCAACTCACCTGAGAGATTATAAGCTTATAAAAGATATTGATCCTGATGATGTTGATGAAGAGAATGTTACTTATTATGCTCTGTTTGCAAATAATGATTCAATAACAATTAAGGCGGCAGTAAAGGACAATCGATGGATTCAAGCAATGAATGAAGAAATTCATGTCATTGAGAAAAAGAACACTTGGGACCTAACTGCCTTTCTTGAATAAAAGAAGGCGATTAGGGTTAAGTAGGTATACAAAATAAAGTATAAACTTAATGTAGATGTGGAATATTTTAAGGCAAGATTTGTTGCAAAAGATTATAAGCAAAAATCTAGTACTGATTACTTTAAAGTATTTGCTCCAATTGTTATATTAGATATTGTACGGATGATTCTCTCTCTCTTTCTCTCTCTCTCTCTCTCTCCCCCCTCATAACCATTGGAAGATCTTTCAAATGGATGTCAAGTTAGCTTTTTTAAATAATTCTATCAGAAAAGAAGTTTATATTAAGCAATCACCAAGGTATATAAAAAAATGAAGATAAATTATATATATTGAATAAGGCGTTGTATGAATTAAAGCAAGCTCCACAAGTATGCTACACTCATATTTCTTTAATAATTGTTTTTATTGATGCCTATATGAACATGTCTTATATATAAAAAATAACGGTATATGTTCTTCTTTACAACTCATGTCTAAGTTATAACTTATGGAAGACAACCTTCTTCTTTAACTAAAAAAAGCGTGGTTTAATTTTCAACAAAGAGCGAACGTTGCCGTCATATAATTAATCATTTTTTACAAAGCCAATGTTTAAACAAATCTAATTATCAACTTCTATCATATAAGTTTAACATGTAGTTAGCATGATTTTGGACCTCTATTAATTTATAACGTATATTGTAACATAAGAAAGGAGATTATGCAAAAGTATTTCAATTCTTTATGGTTTTTTTGGTTTCTTTAAGTCTGCCTAAAATATATGTTTAAAGATCATTGATATAACTCTTATTGGTGACCTTATAATAATTACTGATAAGGAAAATGATATAAAGCTCTTATACGAGCATTATTCATTTTTTCTTATTATTAATGTTTTAAAATTTCAATTACAAAATAAAAATTATCAAATATTTAAAATTTAAAATTTTAATCGTCATAAAATTGATATAAATTTATTATAGAATTAACTTGTTAATTAAAATAATATTTGAGTCCAATTCAAATTTTAAAAATTAATCGATTAGTTTTATAATTATCAACTAATTTTATCATTTAACTAACTGATTTTATTATTTAACTAAAAAATTTGTTATTAAATCTGCCGATTTTTTTACAAGGAATTAATATCACAATTAAATTAATTTTTTAACCAATTTTTAATTAATTTGATTGAACCAATTGACCTCGATTCGACTTTATAAACACCCCTCATTAGTGCCCTATTCTTTTTAATGCCAGTGCTGCCAAAATGCATTTATCAACAATCTATCTAAAGAAACAGTCATCCTAAATGCTCTAGTTTTCATTATATGCCACTTTTCTTTTTCCTCCACATACCTTTGGGTCTCGCAAATATAATTGTTACTTTCATTTTAGTAGTAAATCCATCTAGTTGTGGCATTTTATCAAACACTTTTATGCACACATTAAGAGAGACCGCTCATCCATTATTAACGTTTTCTTTTAGGCAAAAGATATAATTTATCCCATAACATTTGAGAAATGGTTTAATTTGATTCTTAATGTTTTTTAAGGTATCACTTTATCCCATAACGTTTGTTAAATGGTTTAATTTGCCCATAACGTTATAAAATAGTATATATTATCCCATAACATTTACAAAATAGTACATTTTATCCCCTTAATACCAATTTTATTAAGATCTTGTTAGGTAAATATTAATTTTGTCAGTATTTTATAAATAAACTATTAACTAATAATTAAGAAAGTAATTAACAAAACTTTAATGAAATTAGTATTAAATGGGTAATTTATAATATTTTGTAAACATTATGGGGCAAAGTACACAATTTTACAAACGTTTAGGGGTAAAGTAATACCTTAAAAAATATTAAGGGATAATTTAAATATGTTTAAAAACGTTGTGGTTAGCTTTTAAAGGCCATTTAAGTACATTGGATAAAGTCTCAAAATACATCAATGTGCCTGCTACATGTAACTTATACCATCAAAAGCTAGAAACTACTAATCGCCAGCTCTCTAACTGTGTATACTCCAGATTCCTCTAGGAAAGCATTACTTAGATGAGTAATAAGCACCCTTCTTAGGGTATTTGGAGTAACATTATTGATTGATGCTCCAATCCTAGTCTAGGTCTTATTGGGGATAGTTGGATTTTTAAAATTGTCATGACTTACCTTATCTATACTATATAGCAGGAGAGAAATCGCAGATTGTTTGCCAATGCTAGTAGGCCAAAAGAAAAGGTTCTCAATGTGCTTATTGATAGCATTTGTTTTTATATAGTGTCTCACTCTCGTTATGGTACTTACGGATCTCTTCTCCGACGTCGTTGGAACCTTCCACCAGTAGAAGTTCCATTCTAGCTGTTGTTCTATTTTATGACTATTGTTGTTGGCGCCTGCTGGACTGTCTAGATAGAATCTGCTAGTTTTTGTTGTCTAGATAGTTTTGTCCAATTGTTGGTGGGTTTGTTCTTCCCTTTTTTTATTTTTTTTTGTAATTGTTTCGTTGGCTAGGTTGTGCTGGGCATTCTTTGGCCCTGGAGGTTGGTTTTCTGTTTTTCTTTGTGGTGTATTGTTGGTCTCTGCTGTTGAGTTGTTGATCTCCTCCTAGGTGCTGTTTGATGTTCCTTTGTGTTGTGTTTTGGTCTTCCTTCTTGTTCGATTTGTAGCCTTCTTAGTGTTGTTAAGCATTGTTTCTATTCTCTTTGAAATATTAATTAATTTAATTTTTTTAAAAAAAGTTATTATCAAAGTCAAACCGACTTGGTGGACAGGACAACTATATGTACTCCACGTGTCCTTCAATCCTGCCGTCGTTATAATACCACCGACTGATCTCCAGCAGCTTAATTCTTGCAATCCAACGGCTACAAACAAAACCTCTACTAACCCTGTTGTATGGCTACTCAATTCTCCACTTCTCTGCGCATCATTGCTTCATCGACTTCTCCGAAGGTAGGTAGACTGCACAGCACAAGCTTGATCTCGACCAAGTTGGAGTACACGAAACGAACCAGTTGCGCGTTTGCTTCTGGAAAGGTGAATTCGAAGAGATTTGCGCGTGGAAGGAAGGTGAACTCGTCAACGATGGCTGGGTTGTCGACGACGGCGGAGAAGAAGGTGGAGGTGTTTGAATCGGAGGAGGATCTCGCTGTCTCTTTGGCGAGATACACCGCCGACTTGTCTAATAAGTTTGCGAAAGAGAGAGGGTCTTTCACTGTCGTTTTATCTGGTGGCTCTCTCATCAAGTCTCTAAGGTATGGGAGCGAGAGAGCTGCTGTTTAGCGCTTAGTCTCATTTGGTTATACTGTGTCTAAGTGGTTTGCTTCATTTTTCTGAAAAGGGTATATGAAAGTTTGAATCTTTTCGTATGTTGTCCATAAATTCTCCAGGAATGTGATTTAGAGTTTAGGGAACTAGAGGTGACTGAGGGTTTTTGATGATGGGTTGTGCAGGAAATTGGTGGAATCACCATATGTTGATTCAGTAGATTGGTCGAAGTGGCATGTGTTTTGGGTGGATGAGAGAGTTGTTCCAAAGGATCACGCTGATAGTAATTACAAACTAGCATTTGATGGTTTTCTTTCCAGGGTATGTACATATTCCTTTGTGTTTATTGTCATTTGGATTCTTCAACAAAAGATCGATGTTAGGTGATCCATAAGGAGTCTTAAATGCTTGGTTTTTCTGCTGCATTCATTTACATGTACTATGGTTCTATTAGAAAATTCTTATCCGCCAGAGATGATCCAATTCAGTTTATCAAGTAATGCCCTGTTGGTCACAGCAAATGCTTTAACATATTCTGGATTTAAACATTATGACCTCGTGTGGGATCAAATCCAGGTAAATGGGGATTGTTTTCCTCGTACTAGGCATTGACTGTAGTGTGAGGGGTGCTGAAGCAGCCACTTTAACTGACAATATTAGAGTATTCATTTTGGAGGGATTCATGAAGTGAAATTTCAACAAGTAATGGGTGTTTAATCTTGGCCATCGTTGTAGTGAATGCTTTTGCTGGCATCGAATCTTCCGTAATAATGACGGTCATGCTATGATGTTTCCTGTTGCATGAGGTTAATCTTTTCTTGTTAATTGGTGGTCTGCAGGATATGGATTCTGTGGTCATTTTGTAATTGGCATGAATTGTAAACTTGTGGATTGCATGCTTGCATTTCAGTTTCCACTAGTTGTTTATTCAGTTCCTTAATCTGGTAATAACATCTTTACTTATTCTTTCTCCTACAGGTACCAATTACTCCTGGCAACGTTTACGCCATCAATGATACCCTCTCAGCTGAAGGTGCAGCTGAAGACTATGAAACCTGTCTTAAACATTTGGTTCACAGAGAGGTTATAAGCACATCATCTGTAAGTGGGTTCCCGAAGTTTGATCTCATGCTTCTTGGTATGGGGCCAGATGGCCATGTAGCTTCTCTCTTTCCAGGGCATCCACTTGTCAAGGAAAATGAGAAATGGGTTACTCATATTAAGGACTCACCAAAACCACCACCAGAGCGAATCACCTTTACATTTCCTGTAATCAACTCATCCGCATATATCGCACTTGTGGTATGTGGTTCCGGCAAAGCCGATCCAGTGCAGAGAGCGTTGGGAAAGAGTCAAAATACTGATGTGCTGCCGGTTCAACTTGTTTCGCCTGAAGGTGAGTTGAAATGGTTTTTGGACAAAGATGCAGCCTCAAAGCTGTAGGAGTGAAAATGTGTGCTTCTATGAGTGTAGCCAAATAATACTTGCAGTTTGTTTCTGTTACTGGTTAATAATCTTGTTGATAGTTGGAGAACTTGTAAGCTTTTCCTTCTCATGGACGAGGAATACGAGTTGGATAGGTTGGCGTGTCTTCTTCGCCAACAACTTCTGATTTTACTTGGCTGTTGTAATATAATGACAAACAGTTTTAACATGAGTGGAGACTGATGTCCAAATCTTGTTCTTTTTTAACTTAGTGGTAAATAATGTGCCTGAGTTGATATTCATTGTGTTCTTGGATAGTTTCTCATCAGAGCATATTTTATTTACTCGTCACACCTAGTCAATCTGTGGAAGGGAGAATCAGCTTTTTCCCTTTCACCTTTTACACTGGTTCAAAACTTAAGCTCATATCCATGACTGGGAAGATCTTGTAAGAATTTATTATGACGGGGAGCTTGGATGTTATTACTTAATCATGTTTGGAAGTTGTTGCTCCAAAATGCGTTGAAAAATTGATAAGTCTGCAATGTCATGAACAATTCTTCATGAGACTCTTTCGTATCATTTATAAAATGTAAAAAATACAATTTATCTCTTATTTTTAAAAAAATAGTTTAATTTGATTCTTAATATTTTTAAAGGTATTATTTTACTTCTTAACGTTTATAAAATAATATAACTTATCTTTTAACGTTATAAAATAATACATATTAATCTTAACGTTTATAAAATGGTATAATTTACTTTTTTTAATACTAATTTTATTAAATAAATATTTATTTTATTAATATTTTATAAATAAAATATTAATTAATTATTAAAAAATAATTAATAAAATTAATATTAAAAAGATAATTTATACTACTTTATAAATGTTATGAAGGAAAATACACTATTTTATAAATATGAAAGGATTACAGTAATACCTTTAAAATATTAAATAATAATTCAAAAATTTTAAAAATATTAAGATTCAAATTGTAACTTGGCGGAATATCTAAAGATGCAGATTTCAATGCCTAATCTCTCAATTTCTTGGAAATGTAGAAGAAAGGTCTAAAAAGATCAACGGTCACACATTAGATTGGGTTTCTGAATGTGAAGTAAGCTAATAAATGAACAATTACAGTAACAATGGTGGAATCAGAACTCAAATTCAACTTCAAGACATAGCCTAAAGAAACAAAACAGAAAGATAAATTACATCTCTATGGGGCAATAAAATTCATAGTCGTTCTCTTCTTCATTGAAGCAGCTCTAGGCTCCATCTGCACAGGCTCTGGTGCAGCAAAAAATGAGCTTCTATCTTGATCATGGCCATAACCATTAGCTCTCAAATTCCTTCTGAAATTCCTCTCATTATCATTGCTCTGTGCATGCTCTGTGCCTTCATCATTCTCAATGACCTTAGACACTCCCTCACTACCTCCTCCATTTCCATCACTAGAATCACTCTCACCACATAAGTTACCTTCCCCATCTAAGATTAATTCATGGGAATCATCAAAAATCCTATACACATTCCTATTATCAGCAAAGGTAACAGCTTTCTTCACTCTGGGTTGATTTGGGACAACAATTCTTTTCACTGAAACTCCTCCATTATTGGAAAGCTCAACATTTTCCCCTCCATCATCGTCGTCCTCTTCCTCCTCCTCCTCAATGACATTCATGAATCCTTCAAGCTCCACGTTTTCCTCATCATTCTCGCAAACCCTTGAAAACCTACTAATATTCTCAACCCTGTCTCTCAAATTCTTTACTATTTCCTTCTGTTTCGCAGTCAAATCTCCACAACCATGACTTAATCTCAAAGCTCTAGATGCGTTCTTAACAGATTTGTATAAAACCCCATGGGTTTTCATTGCTAGCCCGTCAATGAACTCCATGAATTTGATCAAATCTCTGCTAATTGACCTCTTCCCATCTCTGATCATAGGGTCATCACCCTAAAAATCCCAGAAATTAAAAATCCATAAAAACAGAAGGATAATGAACTTCTTATATTGGAAAAAGGACTCACAACACCATACCTGTACAGAGTCGAGCTTGAGCAACAAATCCATAGCTTTACGAGAAACAATCTCAAAGTTTAAACGGATTTTGTTGGAAACAGAGGATTTGAGAGAGGTGAAGCTGGATCTGATAAAAGCAAGGTCCTTGAGCTGCCCCAGGGTTCTTGATCTACGAACAAGAAAAGCCCTGAAATTCCTCTGGATAACACGAGCAGCCGCGTCTCGAAGTGAATACAAATCATGGGACCGGTAAGCCCCAGTAGAAGACGGCGAAAGGCGATGAAGAGACGACTCCAGAGCGTTGATCCGTCGAAGGAGAGAAGAGATCACAAACTGGGTCTGCTGGGGGTCATCGTTATAACCAAAATGTGGACTTTGAGGTCCAAAGTTTCGATCTTGACGATGATTCACTCGGTGGGTGTGGAACCTGGTAGACTGAAGTGAGTGGATAGCACCGGTTGGGGCCTGTTGCTGGTCTTGGAGCACATTAACAATCGCTTGGAGAAGCTGGTCGACTGAAACTAGTGGAGATGGAGGCAGAGAACCGTCGGAATGTAGGTTGCAACCACAGCGACTGTTAAAGCAGCAAGTGCAAGAGGCGGCGGCAGTGGTGGGGCGGTGGACGGAGCTTTGGCAGGGGTGGCAGTGGTGGTGAGAGGCCATTTTTGAAGGGTTTAGGGGAGAATTAAGGTTTGTTGGATTGAAATGAATGTGAATGACCACGACTATAAGAGGAACTGATGTCCGATCTTTTGTTCACCTTAAGGTTAAATTTTCAATTGAATTGTACTTGGGGTCTTTTCAGTGTACTTGGTCTTAATTGAATTGAATTGAATTAGGCCTGAGTTGAGCAGTAAGAAATGAGAAGCGGAGAAATGACATAGGAAATTTTAAGGTGTTTAATTTAGTTGTGATTTTTTTGTTATAATTTTTATATTTTTGTAATAAATTATATATATTTTTATAAATTTTTGTGTTATAAATTTTTATTTTTTATTATATTAGTGTTTTATTTTTTTATTTATGTAATATTTTTTCAATTTTTGTATTTAGAAAATATAAAAAATATAAACAAATAAGCCTTTAGTTTAATTCAGATTTTTGTCCTTTTTTATTTTTTCAATTCTTATTATTTTTTATTTTTTTTGACTTTTTTTAATGATTGTGTTTTATTAGGGTATTTTTTATTTGTGTTATTTTTTTTATATTTATGTGTTAAAAATAGAAATTAAAAATCAAAACCAACAACCTATTAAAAGAAGTATTCTACTTTGTGTTTCTATTTTTTATTTTTATTTTTTATATTTTCATCAATTTTTTTATTTTTTCAATTTTATATTATATTTTATGTTATTTTTAAAATTTTTATATTATTTTTCGATTATTGTGTTATAAAATTTTTTTGATAACGTTCTTTTTGAATATATGTGATGGTAATGTAAATAAATTATTTAATAATTGATGGCTTAAAATTAAGTAATAGACAAAAAAACTCAAATGAAAATTACAACTTTTGGTATATTTTCAATTTTGATAAGTCATTTCCTTAAAAATTGTGATGAATTGTAATTTTCTTACTCTTTAAATATTATTTGGTATTATTTATATTTTTTACTATATTTTTTAATTTTTAATTTGATATATATTTTTATTAAAAATAAAATATATGAAATTTATAAACAAAAATATGTTTGATTAACTCACCTGCTTAATTGTCCAAAGGCAACCCTAATCTCTTATAATCAGAGTTTCTTTTTCCTTTTTCAATTTTTAAGAGAAAGTAGGGCACGTTACATTCATTCAAGCGAGTGCTTCAGTGAATTCTTTATTAGAGTCGAGTCTTATCCAAATGTTAGAAGTTCTCTTTTAGACTTGATTAACTCATGTTTTAAATAATGAATTCAAAATGTAGTAAATGTAAATGAATTATCTTATCTGAATTGTTATTATTTATAATATGTAATTTAATTGCATTTCTTACAATTGTATTTGGAATAAATATAAAATTAAAATTTTATTTACATATATTTTTTAATATATCTTTGAATATAATAGTTTTATAAATTTAAATAATGGCAACAATATAT
>JAOXYD010000001.1:17398681-17411873 GCA_028565735.1 Pinacopodium congolense
TTCTCACTTTCCTTAAGGAGTGGGCAATTTGACTTCAAATGCCCCGGTTTCCTACATTCATAACAAATGACATTAGAGGATTTTCTTTTAAAGTCATACTTACCTTGCTCTCTTCTCTTGGTATATTTTTATTACTCTCACGTATATACATTATTATAGATATTGAATAAAAAAAATTTGTTATGATCTGTATGATTTTTTTAAAAATTTAATTTATTATTTTATTAAAAGAATACAATATTTATAACACGTATTTCTTTAATTATTAATAATTTTATTTTAATGATTAAAATAATTCATTAATTATATTTAATATTATTTAAGTCCTTATAATTTGGTAAATTATCAATTTAAGTCCCTATAATTTTATAAATTATCAAATAAGTCCCTAAAATTTTAATTACTTTCATTATTAGTCTAGTGTCGCGTGATATATCAACGTAATGCTACATAGCACTACCATTAGATAGAAATAATAGAAAGACTAACGGTAAAAGTAATTTGAAACTTTAGAAACTTATTTAACAGTTTTGAAATTATAAGAATTTAATTGATAATTTACCAAATTACAAGGAGTTTGGATGAATTTATCTCTAAATTTTAATAATGACATAAAAAAATTTAATGAAAGAAGATTCTGAGATAGAAAATGGTACCACAATTTTATATTGAAAAAATATATTTCCAAGTTTATAATTTTCTTAATTTTGAATTAAAATGATTATGAAGTTAGTTTGAGATCAGGTCCCTTTAAGTATTTTAATATCTCTTTATATCATACCATTGGTGAACCTTTTATAAACTATAATATATATTTGAAATTATTCATAATGAAATTACTAAATTTTATTTAAATAAATTTTATTTTATAAACTGATATTAATGTCAGTAATTAATTTATAAAACCAACATATCATGATTATATTTGAATTTTTATAAAAAAAAATCTAGATAGATTCATAGTTTTTTTACATGAGCAATTTAATAAGAACTTAAAATTTCAGGCTCAATTGAAATAACTAATTTATTGTCACAATATGAATAAAGTTCTTTAAATTTCATTCGTTTCCTACTAGAATATCATATGATATGCCATTGTGATTATAGTTCAGATCATTTGTCATAATTACATCTAAGAAAAAAATACATCTCCAACAATTCATGGAATTTTATAGTTATTTTGTCAGTTAAATTATTATTTTATTCTTTTCTTATATTAAAACGGGACATATGTATAACGGTAAAATAGTAATTTAAGGCCTTATTTGATATTATTATCATTTTTTATTTTTATTTCTGATTTTTAAACACACAAAAATCAAATAGTACTAAAACTGAAAAAAAATAACATGTTAATATAGTATAAAAATTCATAAAATAATACAAAAATCAATAATAATATCACATAAATCAATACACACATATATAAATAAAAATAAAAAATAAAAACGAGAAGTGACACCAAATACGCTTTATAGATAGTTCTGAAAGGCTTATATTTCCGTTTTGAACGAAGCCACAAAATTAAACTTATTTTGATGTTCGGGAACAGAGAGAGTTAAAGGATATAAAATGCGTCTGCAACTGATTTTCGAGGTAACAAGATCAAAATCTCAAAATTATGTTTCAATGATTGATGCTTAAAGATGGGGAAAAAAATGTGAGATCTATAGAATTTCATTAGTCCAATTTGTACATAACAATGAGAATACAAAATTGGAAATTGTATCTCCTGTCTCAAACTATCATCAAAACTCCTAAGAAGCAATTGTAAAAGCCTCCATGGCTGCCTCAGTTAGCAACTAGACCCACCAATGACATATCATTAGCAGCAGTACTTACAGCTGAACATGGCTTCAGACCAATATCCCCATTTGTAAGCATTTCGGGCAGCTTCATACCCAAAAGATTGCAGATATCAGAATCATCTTGCTTCATTGCCTGAGTTCTCAGCTCGTCTCTAGCTTTAGCAACATGAACCTTTTTATGGCCTCCCAAAGCTCGATGGGATGCAAATATTTTAAAGCAAAGGAGGCATTTGTACTCCTTACCTTTGCTTGGTTCATGGCTCGCAAAATTCCCACCATCTAATTCCTGATCCTGTGGATCCTGAAGTTGCTCAAGCTCCTGGAAATTGGTTCCACCATCAGCTTCAGGTGAAGTGGAAACATCCTTTTGAAAGTTCTTAACTTTCAGAGTTCTGCAGGTTTTCACAGTTCTATGAGATGTCTGGTGGCCTCCAAGAGCCTGGTAAGTGGCAAATGTCTTGCTGCAGATTCTGCATATGAACTTATTTCTCTTCCAACAATCATCTGTAACCTCAGAGTCTGAATCTGCAAAAGTCCTCTTGCTGCAAGAATCCTCCATCAATTCAGTATCACAAGCATTTGATGTGAATTTCTGGGTTGGAACAGACTTCACTGATCCCAGGCCAGTAAGTTCTGATCCAATTTCTGATTTCAGATTCTGAGTTGGTGCAGTTTCCATAAGAAACCTACTTTGGCAGCCATGAATTCCCTCCTCCGGAACATCATCAAATAGAAGAAACCCTAACTTGTCATCATATTTTGGTACTTCCAATTCAACATTCTTTTCCACAGAGCACATCATCTCATCCTGATATTCACTGAAATCAATTTTCTTGAGCTCCAACTTCTGCCTTTTTGATTCCTTCGTCTTCACAAGCTCTTCCCCATCAAAATCAACATCACCCTCCACAACCCTCATCTGCTGACTTTCTTTCAGTGGCTTAGGTTCAGAACAAACAGAACTATTGTTGAACTGACCGATTAAATTGAGCCCATCCCATTCTTGAACACCTCTAGACAGCATTATCAAGCTGATAGCCACCTCCATCTCTTCTTGATCAGTTTCAAAACCAGATGCAGATTCATTCAAACTGGAAAACGAAGCACAAGAATTACTGCACCTAGTTCTCTTGGATCGTTTTCTTCTCACCATCTCAGTTTCAGGTAAGGCTATAATAGCTAGATCAGCCTTCGAACTAGCCATTCCTCCACTGGAAACTCCAACAGTCCCAGAATGTACCCTAACGGATTTAGCTGACTTAAACGCTTTATCACATTCTTTGCACAGAGCTCTTTCTTTCAGTCCCTTGCAACACAATCTCACAACAGTTGAAGAACTTTCACCGTGATTCAACCCCGAGAATTTCAGAGATTTCTTAGGGTTTTCTCTTAAACCATAACCTTCACTAGCGTGATCACCATTCTCAAGACTAGACTTTTCACGAACTGGATTCCTGATTGAGTGAGACCTCATATGACCCCCCAAGATCCTACCATTAGAGAAGGACCTCTGGCACAACCCGCACGTATACTTTTTTTCTTCCAGTTGCTTCATAACAGAGAAATCCGCACAAAAAATACCCAGAACAAAAATCAATGAAAAACCTCAACTTTCCCGCTGGAATCGAGTACCACCCAGAAGAAACAAACAATGAAAGTTCAAGAAACAGAGGAACCAATGAAAACCCAGATAAAAAAAGAACCGAAATTTCGATTCAAGTTTCGAAATTTCATCTTCTTGAATCAAAACAAGAAGAGAATACAATGTGGATCTTCTCCAGTCTTGTAGACCAAGAAAGATACCAAGTTGCAACAAGAAGAGACGCTTTATACAAAGAGGAGAACTCTGTTTCTATCAAATAGAGACTCAAGATACAGAGAGTGAGAGTGGGAGTGAATAATCAAGTGGCTATGGTGATCTTAAGCAACAATGAGCACACGAGGGAAGAAGGAGACAGACGGTGCTCTCTCTGACGAGGTTTGCAATATAAAGTATAAACCCTTTTGCATGGCCACAAGCTTTGCGTGCCTTCCAGGGAGCTCACGCGCTCTTTGCGACTAAAAAGCACGCGCTATTTTTAACACTTTCTTTTCTAATTTTTTATTTTTCAGATTTGATCTTAAGTTGATTTTCCAATGGTACAAGTGAATAAAACGTATGAGAGTCCAAACTTCTTGGATCAGTACTATTCCATGACAATGAGAGATACCCACTGGTGTTTTTATCTTGACATATTCTGATTTTCTCAATCATCTGATCACAGTACAGTACAGAACAGAATAGTTTAGAAAACAAATTTGGGATCAAATTGTTGGCAAGGTTGTGCAAAAATTTCATTTTCCTATTGTTAAATTATCAAATATATATAACAAATTAACAATTAAGAACATTCTCTCATGAAGACTTGAATCTTACAAATGTCTCAGAGAGAGGGTGCTAAGAAGCATTGGTTTCAACATTTAGGGTTCAGAAAAACCACAAGAGTTGCTGCAGATCCTTACACATTCCATATGCTGAAACTTTCAGAGTAAGACGAATTTTATTGTTAAAATTATGACATTGTTACACGAGTACAGAGTTCACTCCTGCTCAAAATGCTACATCTCTAACAGGAAACTATTACAAAAAGCACTAGGGTATGGTACTATAAGAATAACAACAGCAACACTCGAAAGGGAAAAAAAAAAAAAATCGAAGACAACAGTTGAGACAATTCCACTCAACCCCATTGTGCTCTGAAAGTGGGGCTATCAAAATGTTCTGAACAGAACGATCCTGATCCGAAAACATAAAAGATGAACGGTTCAAGTCATAAACAGACACACCAGCATTTGTAATGAATTTCCATGAGAGAGTCCCTTTGGTAAATCCCTGGAAATCAATCACATTGATTAAACGATTTCACGAAGTAACATACTATAAGATCTAGTCAGAACTTGTATTGGAAGGGGCTAAAAGCCATCACAGTATTTCTTTATGGGGACGACCATATTTGCATGCCCTCATAAACTGATCAAACTCAACATTTGTGTACCAAATTTCATGCTCCACACAGGGAATTCACTTTTGAGCAGCAGATTGTCCCAAATAATTAATGTGAAGAGATCTACTATATAAAATTGCAAGGGCGACCAGCTGATTCCTTATTTAGATTTAGATTCTGGAGAACTAAGAAGATATGGATACCATCCTTGCCAAAAACTTCAATCAGATGGTTCTTGGACTCAGTATCATTCCTGACTGGAGTGTCTTCCATCAGTTCCTGAACCTAGTGGAAGACAGGAATCGACATTGTCTTGCTGATATTCATATGATGTACAAGAATCATTATCTTCCTTGTTTGCAGGAACATGAATCAATTTTTTATCATTATCCTTACTGGAGCAATCTCTAGAGGCGACAGCAATATGAGCCCCTGAGATGTCATCCAAATCACCATCATACTCCTCATCGGAAACAATATTACTGTCACAATCAGTGGCTTCTTTGGAACCAGTAACTTCATCCTCATCCTCAATGTGTTCATAGCACTCGTATGCTTGATCATGCTGGTAGCAGGAAGGAGCACTATGAACAGTCAAAGATTCCACTACTGAGTCATCCTCTTCCTCTGCCAATCCATCTTCACCTCTCTGCCACTCATCATCATCACTGTCAACATATGTTGGTTCGAACCTGTTTTGTTCAGCCCGTTTTTGAAGCACAAAGACATTGAAGTAATAACTGACTAACTCCGGTTTCGATCTGGAAGGGAATGCTGCAGACAGATGGTCCCAGAAGTTCTTGCCCAGTGATACTGGGTTAGACAAAACAACCTCAAAGAAGGCTTGCTGTTCATCTTCTGTCCATCTGTTTGCAACATCCTCATCCCCCATATCACAGAACCCAAGTGCCCTGAAAGTCTGCTCCCCAAGATTCCCTATAAGTTTCTGTCTTGCTTCCACAATATGTTGTCTCACACATCTGACAGAACCCCCATCATGACATGTGCATTCAATATCAGTACCTTCAAAACAAAAACTTTCGGATCCTTCTAATTGAGGCATAGGAACAACACAAGTTCCCATCAGCCTCTCCTGGTAACCATCATTGTCTGCAAACCTCAGGCTCAATGATTGTGCAAGTGAACCTTGAGAAGCAGACTCATACATATGTTTGGAAGAGGTGTTCATATCTGCCAAATTCCATTCTGGAATCTCAGCTTGATGCTCTACTCCAATTGAAACTGGCTTCCGAAAAGGACAATCAATAGGTGAGAGGATCTCATCAGAGTGAAGAAAAGCCGCCTTCAACTGGTCATCATCTTCCAAGTACTCGGGAAAGAGCGATAAGTTATCTTCTCCAAGTGCTTCATTATTGATCCAAAGAAAATGAGGGAAAGAGACAGTAGCACCAGCATCCATATCTCTCTGAACTTCATCTGAAACTTCCATGACTGAATCACTCCATGGCCTCCCTGATTCTTGATACTTATTAAAATTATCCTCACCTTCACATGTTGACATTAACAGCTAGTCAGCTATATCCACTAAATATTTAGGGGGCCAGACCCGAAATTAAACAAACAAAGAAACTCAATGAACAGCTGAATCCTAGCCAAAGAATGATCTAAAGCATACAGGTATCAGTTTTCCTACAATATCCATGACTTTCAGCACAATGGTTGCTACATAAACATTGGTTCGGAGAACAAAGATAAAAGTTAAAAGATCACAATTTTATACAATTACCAACATCTAAAACCAATATATATATATATATATATATCTTCATGCCCTACAAACTATCAACTTGAAATTCATAACTTCACTCCTTGACTCAGATCATGCATATTAATAAAGAAACATTAAAAAACAAACATATGAATTCCAAACTTTATATAATTGAAGTTATGAAATTCAGGTAAGGTAGTTATCACAATGAAAAATGAAAGGAAACCCAACTGAGCAGTCAGCAATACACACAAAATGCCCGCTGGACTGAACAATCAAAGAATGACTACAAAATACAGTAAAATTCATGTCTCAAACTCGAACCAATATAAGATAACAAATCACTGTGGCACTTGTAAATTATTCACTACCTGAAGTTGTAGGCTTATGGTAAGTATCATCAAGAGGAAAAACTGGAGTAAGCTGATCAATGTAATCCAATTTCCTTGGGTGCTTACAAGCAAACTCATAAGATTCATTATCAACAAAAGGTCTTTTGTGAATCATCTTCGACCTGCTTTGAGGGCACTGAAATAAAGAAATGGACCATATGCAAAAGCATATACTAAATAAAGAGTTCCCAGTTCATAAAACATATACATCACAACAATGTCACAGGATAAAATCCATTTCGAAGTGATAACAAAAACCTCATTTGCAAAAACAAGTAATAACCTTCTCAAGATCCATAAACTCAGTTTAATTATTCCCATAGTTATCAATATTTTCCCCAGTTCCTTACCTTATGTCAACCTAAAAAAGGATCAACAATGTATCCGTTCAAGCAACCATAAATGCACAGATATGGGTACATAAAACAAATGACCAAATTCAACCACTGAAAATGTCATGGAAACAATTCCAAGGGCTCAGCCGTAAGAGTTTGGGTTTACCGTAAAAATCGTCGACGAGTTGTCGATGGTATCAGAATCAGCGAATCAAAATTATAAAGATAACCTCGAATCGTTAAAACCAATCGCTAGATCTCAAATTTCCACTATCTACTGAAGCTCACTTCAAAGGGGAAACAAAAACCCTCGAATAGATATCGAATTCACACAAGAGATTAAAAAAAGGAAAAACAAAAAAAATCAATAGAAACGAGAAATCTCTGATCCAACGAAAGAATTTCCAAATTTCACAAAATTTTTAAATATCTAAATGCCCCGGATAGATTCTAACTACAGAAACCAAATGCACACCCTTATCTTGGAAGATCGAAACGACAACCCTTTTAAAATCACAAAATCGAAAAGGATCTCGAAACCCTAACCCTAAAAATTAATCACAACGACGCTATATAAGAAATTGGAGTCAATCGATAGAGAAAAGAGCGAATTTAAACAAAATAGTAATGAATTGAGGATTAGATAAAACGGATAAGAAGAATTTCGAGTCGAAATGCTTCGAAGATCAGGCTTGAGAAATGGTAAAGTTGGTGTATAATTTATAGGGAAATTAGGGGCGCGTTCGATGATCCTGCGATAGGAACGGTTGGCTTGAGTCTCAAACATAATTACTAGAAAAGCCAAAGCATCTGTTGTTAATTACAAAAATTACCACTAGAGGATTCTGGGATCTTAGGGTAGATTGGGAAATGAATCTTGTCTGAGGCTGTTGCTGATGTAAGAAACTGAGATGAGGAATGGTATTTCGACACGTGGAAGCCAACGGAGTGAGTTTTGATTGGCACGTGCAATCCTTGTGAGTTTTTGTGCCAGAAAGAGTTGAATCTTACAAATTCTCAAATGGATGAAATCTTTGGTGTATTAAAAAAGTTAAAAAAACAAAATAAAAAATTATCAATTATTTAATTTAATTTTGTATTAAATACGCGAGTTTATTTTCATTCAAAATTTGTCATTGTCATTTAAGTTAAGTTTGTTATTAAATTTTAAATTCTTAATTCATTAAATAGTTTATTTGAATTATATAATTAGCAAATTATTATGTGTTATTAGAATATAGAAAATAGTTAAAACTAAAAAAATAAAATACGATAGTTAAGCTCGAGTTGTAATCATTAAATAATTATAACTTTGATTGTAATTTTGAAAAATTATAATTTGGTTTCTAATATTTTTAACAATGTTAAAGTATAGAATAATTTGACAAACTTTAGATGTTCATATCCTTATCACAATAATTGAAATTCTGAATATTTTATATTCTCATTTATTGAAATTGCTAACAATTAATATTAGTTTTTTAGATTAAGAAAAGTTTTTTTTCCGTGTCATGCTTATGGTAAGTAGCATGAAAATGAAGACACGAGTGAAAATGTAATTCTTTCAGAATATGGTAAAGAAATTTTATTTTTATTATTTTTAACAGCCTAAAATTACGAAATAATAAGAGATATGGTAAATGTGTTTTCAAAAGAGTTTGAGAGTCTTACAAATTCTCAAGTGGAAGCAATTTTTGGTGTATTAAAAATAATTTTAAAAATAAAAATTTATCAATTATTTAACTTAATTTTGTATTAAATACGGGAATATATTTTCCTTTAAATTTTATCATTATCATTTAAGTTAAGATTGTTACTTAATTTTAAATTCTTAATTCATTAAATTGTTTATTTGAATTATATAATTAGCAAAGTATTATCTGTTATTATAATTTTATTTAATTTATAATTCAAAGATAATAATCATATTTTTCCTACAGTTAAAAAGCTAAATAATAAAATGTAAATTTATTGTAAAGATTGATTTGTAATCTTGTAAATAATTATAACTTTATCTATGATTATGATAATTTAATTTTTTGTTTCTAACATTTTAACAAATGTTTTAAGTATAGATTAATTTTATAATTTTTAGTTGCTCCATAACGTAAGCATATCTTTATCATAACAATTGAAATTCTGAATATTTTATATTTTCATTTGTTGAAATTGTTAACAATTAATCTTAATTATTTAGAATAAGAAAAGTTTTTTTTTTCCAATTCATGCTTGTGGTAAATAGCATGAAAATGAAAATGTAATTCTGTCATAATATGGTAAATAATTTATTATTATTATTTTTAATAGCTTAAAATTACAAAATATTAAGAGAAAAACAAGACCAAATTTGCTCCAGAGTGCAAATAAAGCTAAATAGAATTTAAGAAAAGTGTATTTTCAAAAGAGTTGAGAGTCTTACAAATTCTCAAGTGGAAGCAATCTTTGGTGTATTAAAAATTTAAAAACAAAAACACAAAATTATGAATTATTTAATTTAATTTTGTATTAAATACCCGAATTTATTTTCATTTAAAATTTATCATTATCATTTAAGTTAAGTTGGTTATTTAATTTTAAAATTGTAATTCATTAAATTTTTTATTTGAATTATATAATTAGAAAATTATTATTTGTTATTATAATTTTATTTAATTCATACTTCAAAGATAATGATCATATTTTTTCTACGGTTAAAAAGCTAAAAAATAAAATACAATTTTATTGTAAAGATCAATTTGTAATCATGTAAATAATTATAACTTTAACTATTATTATGAAAATTTAAAATTTTGTTTCTAACATTTTAACAAATATTTAAGTATAGATTAATTTTATAATTTTTAGTTGCTCCATAATGTAAGCATATCTTTATCATAACAATTGAAATTATGAATATTTTACTTTTTCATTTGTTAAATTTGTTAACAGTTAATCTTAATTATTTTTTAAAAAAAATTCTCCATGTCATGCTTATGGTAAGTAGCATGAAAATGAAGACACAAGTGAAAATATAATTCTTTCAGAATATAGTCAAGAAAATTTATTTTTCTTATTTTTAATAGCTTAAAATTATGAAATAATAACAGAAAATTAAGACCAAATTTGCTCTAGAGTTGCAAACAAGGCTAAATAAAATTTAAGAAAAGTGTGTTTTCAAAAGAGTTGAGAGTCTTACAAATTCTCAAGTGGAAGAAAATTTTTCTTGTATTAAAAATTTTTTAAAAACAAAAATAAAAAAAATCAATTATTTAACTTAATTTTATATTAAATACATGAATTTATTTTCCTCTAAAATTTATCATTATCATTTAAGTTATGACTGTTATTTAATTTTAAAATTGTAATTCATTAACTTGTTTTTTTGAATTATATAATTAGCAAAGTATTATTTGTTATCATAATTTTATTTAATTCATATTTCAAAGATAATAATCATATTTTTTATACGATTAAAAAGCTAAAAAAAATAAAGGATTATTAGTAAAAAAAAGTGATTAACCTTTACACATTTTTTCAGTTAATTGACCAACTTTTAAAAAGTTTCAATTGAATGATTAACATTTGCAAAGTTAATTGATTGAATGAAAAATGTTGACGTAGTTAGTTTTCGGTGACGGACTTAACTCGACTCAGCCTGAATCAGTCTGACAAACCCAACTTGGTCCGATGCAATCTAACATTTTTACCTCTTCTAGTTGATGTTTTAAACGTTAATGTGAAAATGTTAGATTAATAACCTATTTTCAAATTTTTAATGTAGATTTATCTCATAAATGAATATTTTTACATAATATTTATAAAGAAAATTAGAGTATTTAATTATTATTAAGTAAAACTAATATTAATAAATTTTAAAATATATTATTATAATAATGCATGTAAAATAATAAGTATAATTTATAATAGAAGATCAAGATAATAATTATTAGTAAAATTATTTTAAGTGACTTTTAGAATATTTTTAAAATAGATTTCCTTACCCGACAAGCCTCGCCCCTTATCCTTTGTCTAAATATTGGATTCTGGAGCTACTGATCACATTATCTGCAACCTTCAGCTTTTCTCTGGGTGTACAAAGGTTTCTAATCTCTTGATGAGGCTCCTAAATAGTCAACAAACACCTGTTACTTACATTGGAATAGTTTATTTTTCCTCCCTAGTGTTAACCAACGTTTATTACATTCCTATTTTTTCTTTTAATCTTATATCCATTAGGAAGCTTACTCATTAATCCCCTTGCAAACTAACTTTTACTACTAATTCTTGTCTCATCCAGGACCTTTTAATCATGAAGACGATTGGTTTTGCTAAGTAATCTAATGGACTCTATTACCTATCCCCTTTTTTTCAGGCTAACATGGTTTCATCTAAATGCAACTATAATTAGTACCAAAGGCTAGAACACCCTTCAAATTCTAGATTAAAGATGTTGTCTACCTTATATTCTTCTATTTCTTTTCAACATGTTGATGAATGTAAAATTTGTCATATTTCAAAACAAAAAAGGTTAGCTTTCAAATTAAGCACTTATGTTGCCACCTCTTGCTTTGATATCATTCATGTTGACATTTGGGAGTCTTTTCATCCCACATCAATATATGGACATCATTTCTTTCTGACTATTATTTATGATCACAACCGAATGATTTTGGTACACTTAATGTAACATAAATCAGAAACTAGAGAGTTACTAAAAACTTTCCTTACCAATGTAGACAGGTAGTTTGCAATAAATAAATAAATAAAATGCGTTTGAAGTGACAGAGGAATTGAATTTATCATGACTGATTTCTTTGCTAAAAATGGGATTATTCATGAGACCACCTGCATTGAAACCCCTAAAAAAAATGGAAGGCCGAAGAATTGAAAGCTTGAAAAAGTAATAAGACTTGTGACCTTACTTTTCTACTAGCAGGAAAGAATGCAGTGAACTACAAGTGGGCGCACAAGTATAAGTTTAATCTAAATGGCCCCTTCCATTGGTGCAAAAGCAGACTAGTTGCAAAAGGTTACACCCAATAACCAAGCCTGGATTACAGCGACACCTTTGCACCAATTGTTAGACACACCACCATCTGTCTCCTACTAACTCTGACAATATTAAAAATTGGCATCTTCATCACCTGGACATCAACAATGTGTTCTTGTATGGAGATCTTCATGAAGAAGTGTTTATGAAGCCTCCACCTGAACTCAACCTACCAAACCCAAGAATGGTTTGGAAATTTAAAAAAAAAAGTCTTTATGGCCTTAAACAAGCAAGTAGGCAATTGCATGCCAAGCTTACCTCAACTCTAACCTCTGATAACTTTATCCAATCTAACTTCGACCCTTCCATGTTTACTAAGGAGCAAGGAAATAGTTTCATTACCTTTTAAATTTCCATGGATGACATTTTATTAGTAAGTAATGATCTATATCTTATCAAATCAACTAAGAAATTTTTAGATAGTACCTTTTAGATCAAAGATCTAAGCCAATAAAGTACTTTCTTGGACTTGAACTGGTCAGATCCTCTTCTAAAATTAATCTTTTACAACGAAAGTACACCTTGGATCTTCTGGAAGCTAGTGGCTTTCAATACTGCAAACCCATCTCCACTCTAATGACTCCCAGCACTTGCCTAATAGCTTCAAGTGAGTCTCATTCTGACGTCACTGACTATAGGCACCTCATTGATAAGTTGCTTTAGCTGACCATCACTAAGCCTAACATCAGCTTTACCATGCAATAGCTCTCACAATCAATGTTTGTAATATCGGTACAAACCATCGAAAATCGTCAGTTTGTACCGTTCCAATAAAAAAATGGTATATGTTAAATGAATACCGTATCAAACTGAAATACTGGTTAATGTTGGTAAAACAGACCTGTACCAATCAATTTTAATTTGATTGCAAAATACTGGTCAAAAACTGAGGATGGTATGTAAATTTATAAAATG
>JAOXYD010000001.1:17419578-17432892 GCA_028565735.1 Pinacopodium congolense
TTATAAATATTATGTAAAAATATTTATTTATGAGATGAATCTATATTAAAAATTTTAAAATAGGTTATTAATCTAACCTTTTCACATTTTTTTCAGTTAAACCACTAAATTTTGAAAAATTTTCAATTGAGTGATTAACATTTAAAAAATCAACCGGAAGAGGTAAAAAGATTGGAGTGGACCATGTCAGGTCAGTCAGGTCGGGTCGGGTATGATCCAGTTCGGTCTGTCACTAGAGACTAACGACGTCAACTTTTTTTATTAAACTGATTACCTTGACAAACGTTAATCACTCAATTAAAACTTTTAAAAGGTTAATCACTTGACTGAAAAAATATTAAAAGTTGATCACTTTTTTTACTATTAGCCCAAAAATAAAATACAATTTTGTTGCAAAGATTAATTCGTAATCATTTAAATAATTATAACTTTAACTATGATTATGAAATTTTAAAATTTTGTTTCTAACATTTTAAAAAATGTTTAAGTATATATTAATTTTATAATTTTTAGTTGCTCCATAATGTAAGCATATCTTTATCATAACAATTGAAATTGTTAACAATTAATCTTAATTATTTAGATTAAGAAAAGTTATTTTTTTTCTCCATGTCATGCTATAGTAAGTAGCATGAAAATGAAAAAACGATGGAAAATGTAATTCTTTCATAATATGGTAAAAAAATTATTTTTATTATTTTTAACAACCTAAAATTACGAAATAATAAGAGAAAAACGAGACCATATTTACTCTAGAGTCACAAACAAGGCTAAATAGAAATTAAGGCTTTGTTTAGTTGAATTTTAGTTTTTAATTTTGGTTTTTTATTTTTTAAAACATAAAAATTAATAAAGAAACATAATAATTCAGCACAAAAATAAAAAAAAACACAATCAATATAAAAACATAACAAAAAATCACAACTCACGACTCAACTAATCATCTCTTAAAAAAAAAGTGTGTTTTCAAAATAAGACTAAAAAGAGATACAATAAGAACAAGCTTTTTTCACAACTTAGAAACTTATTCCACCTTTTGCAGTAAAATTGAATGAAATTGTAATGATTCCACCTACCAAGATGTCTTATGGATCTAACAGTAGGCCGAAGATGATAGCAGAGAGAAAGGTTACAATAATAAATGATTTCTGATATTCATCATCTACTTATGAAAGTACATTAAATCCAATACAAAAAGGGCAAAATAAGCATATGGCACTGATATGGTAAAGGCAAAGCATAAAAGCTTCTTCCTTTCACTATAATGGCTACACCAATTGTGCCCATTACAGTAGAAAAAGGAAAAGGCAAGCAATAGAAAGTGTAAAGTTAAAAAAAAATGGTAAAGAATCGAATTGACCGCCTCAGACTGTAATGGGGTAAGCCTCACAATATGAGGAAACAACCAAATTCATCATTTATGCAACCGCAGGCATGTCCTTGAGCCACGCATCCAGTGGCTTACCAATTGAATACACAATGAAACCAATCTCCCTCAGCTTATCAACGTTCACAATGTTCCGGCCGTCGAACACGAACGCCGGTTTCTGCATGCTATCATAGATCCTCTTGTAATCGAGACTCTTGAATTCATCCCACTCTGTCAAAATGCAAAGACCATGGGCATCCTTTGTTGCTTCATAAGCATCCCAAACCACATTCACTTGTTTAACAGTTGTGGGGCTCATAGGCTGGAGATGAAGAGGATGATCCCAATCAAATTGTTTCATTGTAAGATCCCTCTGAATCTGATCTTCAGTGACCTGCGGATCATAAATGCTCAACCTGGCCTTGTCTCCCAGCAGCCCCTTGCATACATCAATGGCGGGGGTCTCCCTCGTGTCACCAGTATCTTTCTTGAAAGCAAACCCCAGAATTGCAATCTTCTTATTTGAAACTGTATTGAACATCGAGGAGACAAGGCGATTCACAAATCGTTTCTTCTGATAATCATTGATCTTAATGACTTGTTTCCAGTACTCTGAAACTTCTGGAAGGCCATTACACTCGCAGATGTAAACCAGATTAAGAATATCCTTCTGGAAGCATGATCCACCAAACCCAACACTAGCATTCAAGAACTTGGGACCAATTCTGCTGTCCTTACCAACAGCATACGAAACCTGAGTGACATCAGCTCCAGTTGCCTCACAAAGAGCAGACATAGCATTCACAGATGAGATCCTCTGGGCCAAGAAGGCATTGGCAGCAAGCTTGGAGAGCTCAGCAGACCAAAGATTAGTGGTCAAAATCCGATCTTCAGGGACCCATTGTGCATAAACATTCTTCAATTCTTGGATAGCCTTTTGGCCTTCGGGGGTTTCGCGACCTCCGATGAGAACACGATCTGGCAAAAACAGATCATTAATGGCAGTTCCCTCAGCAAGGAACTCAGGGTTGGAGAGGATCTGAAATTTGATCCCCTTGCTGTTGTGGGTCAAAATCTTTTCAATTGCCTCAGCTGTCTTAACAGGAACTGTTGATTTCTCAACAACAATTTTATCAGATTTCGATACGTCGGCAATCATACGAGCTGCACTTTCCCAATACGTCAGATCTGCGGCCTTTCCAGCTCCAAGGCCTCGAGTTTTCGTCGGGGTATTGACCGAGACGAATACAATATCGGCCTCTGCTACATGTTTCTCCACATCAGTGCTGAAGAAGAGATTTTTCCCTCTGCACTGCTTGACCACTTCGTCGAGTCCAGGCTCATAGATAGGCAGCTGATCACTGTTCCAGGCATTGATCCTGGAAACGGATATATCAACAACGGCCACTTCGACGGACGGGCACTTGAGTGCAATAACGGCCATAGTAGGCCCGCCCACATACCCTGCTCCAATGCAACAGATCTTCACCATTTTCTCTAGCACAACCAAACATCAGTCAATCAGCAAAAACGTGAGTCTGATTCATTCAAAACATCAAATGATTCCCAAAATCTAACTAATCAATCACATGCAACAAGCCATTAAGAATTGCATGATCCTAATCAAATCAACAATTCGCTAATTTGAACAGAAAAATCAAAAACGTGATTCGCAAGATCTACACTTTATCTGGATCGAAGGAACCAAAATTCACGTCGTAATGACTTTCAAAAATAGTAAAAAAGTTCATTTTCAAAATATTCAAGATAAACAGATCTAGCGAATGAAACACAAATTCCAAATTAAAACCACCAATTAAAATCAGAGGAAGAAGAAGAAGAAGAAGAAGAAGCAAAAGCACAGATCAGCAACAAATATTCACGAAACAATCAACGAATCCAAGGCCATTTGCTGTGAAACTGGACGCGATAAAACGAAATCGGGTTCGGGTTTGGATTCGGGGCACAGTTACCTATGACCGGAGCTAGAATCTATAGAGAGAAACAAAAATGTGTCCTTCGAAGAGCGAAGAGAACGGGTTTAAATACACAGCGGGAATCCGAGATCTGGGACTGGGGTGTGCTAACGTCACCGGTGCGTGTAAAATGGGAAAGTTGACGTGGCAATCTCTCGTTGGTATTCATATCAATAGCCGTGCACGTGGCAGGCGGAGAATGGCCAAATTCCACGCGTTTTGAGCATAATAACTAAAGCAGAGCAAATTCTATCATATATTTATTTCTTTGACAATGTCCGAACTGCAATTTTAGTTTTTAATAATGTCTTAAAATTGAAATAAAATTTTATATCTATAATTTTTTGTCAACCTAGTAATAAAGATCTCGGAGAGTTATTTAAATTTTAGTAACTTTTAATATTAAATCCTTTTTTGGGTGGTTTAATTGATCATAAATACTTCCTTTATTTAATTAAATTACATTTTTTACCAAACTTATTATGTAATTAACTCATAAAAATTTTCATAACATGTTTTTACATATGAAGAGTAATACTTCTATTGCACAATTGAATAGAGTTTGTCGTCTAATTTTTAATTCTTTATAAATTATTTATTCAGCATACGATAACAACAGATTACTATAAACTCTTGATAATTTATATAATATATATTCAAAAGATAATAATTACAAAATTTTTTACAGTAAAATTTTATAATTATAAAATTTTACAGTTGATCAAATTCATTAATAACTTGACCAAATAAGTTAACTTGTATGAAACATTATATAACATTCCTTCTTATTAATTATATCTTGTAATAAGTTGCACATAATAAAAAGTTAGATATAATTAGGTAATTGTTTTAGACCCACCAAATTCAAACAACTTAATTTGACCTTAAGCTCCCATTACCTACTAATTAGAACCCTAATTATGAAAACAGTTGCATATTTGGGCCAAAAAAATAAATGCTTCTTGAAAATGTGTTTTAATTTTAAATATTTAATCAAAAATTATAGAAAGACCTTAATATTTAATAGGTTTTAAAAGATCATATCATTTGTAAAAGGTTTTAAAAATTTGTGCATATGTTAAGAAAGAACTCCAAAATTGACGAAAGTTGGATTTATACTAAATTAATAGTTTATTTGGCCCTTAAATGAAATTATAAAATTTCAAATCAATCCCTACATTAGATTTGATGATCTATATAAATTATTAATTTAATATAAATCTATTAAAAATTATTGTACCGAGGCTTCCTGTAAGACCGAACCCTTGCACTTAGCCCAAATACGATCAATGAGAAAAAATAATTCGTTGATATGTGTATTGGGCATCTTTAATAAAGAAAAATAGACTTTAAATAGAAATTTATTTTTTTATCAATTATGAAGTGGTTTTTAAATATTTTGTAAATATTATAGTCTTTTAAAAATATTGTAGAAACATTAAGTTTCTTTTAATTCTTAAATTTTAATATTTTAAAATTTTTGTTGTACAAATATTAATAGATTAATGGGCCTTTAGCCATCTTTTTCCATCATGCCTCTTTCATAAGTTTTAGAAACACGTTATTTTAAAATAAAATTTCTCCTGTCACATCCTCCTTTGAATTCATTCCTTCGAATGTGAAGATATGACGAGACTTGATGGTTCTTTAGAGCTCACGTGTAACGATTGACTCTTAACCAAATTTGTGAATAACATACCGGATTTCATGTCGGATTTGATATTAATGTTGTATAATACTAGTACTCGTTAATATCATATACCAATTCAATTAATTTTTTAAAATTATATTGTAGTCTTTTAATTTTTATTTCTTTCAATATCAAATACAATTATAACTAATTTTTAAATTTGTAAAAATAATCTCTTAATTGATACATAATTAAATTTTAGTATTTTTATAATTAACTAAAAAAACATATTCAATAATTTATATTTTGAAATTAATATAAAATTTTTATTTTTTACACATATTAACTATTACCTTAAAATATTTTTATATTTAAAATATTTATTATGTGTTTTTAATTAAACCTTTCAACTTTTTCTAATGTATAATTTTTACCCTGTCGATACAAACTAAAATTTTACAATACATCTTAATATAAATATCCGATATGATACAATATATTTAAATATTATTTTCCATCCAATACATTGTATATTATTTTATATAGACTGATAAAATTTAATATTTATAACATTACAATTTTTTAATTATTTAGTTTTCCATTTTCAAAAATAATATAAAAAAACATTACTATTAACATCAACACTACCTCCATCACTAATGTATTGCAAAATTAGTCAAAGAAGCACCTCACACTCTTAAAAAATTAAGGGTTGTAAGGAAGTGTTTCTAATTTCTAATTTTTATTTTTTAAAACATAAAAATTAAAAAATAGAACTAATAAAACATACAAAAATAAAAATAGAAAACTAAAACAAAAAACTAAACGTACCCTAACTAATTTGCACAAGATTGTGACATTTCCCTTGCCAAGGAATTGTGAGAGAACTTTATGAACAGGAAGAATGATTTTCATGTCCATTAATGTCATAGAAACCAGAGTCTAGAATTAGATGGTAGACTATTTGGTAAAGTGTAGAGGGAAGACTTGAAGATTAAGGATGAATTTGCTTAAGGTTTTAGGAAATCTCGAGTGTCTTTGAAGCCTTATATTAAGTAAAAAGCTTAAAGTTTGGAACCTTCAAACTGAGATTATGGAAACTAAAAAGATTCATGAGTCATGGATGATGATGACTTACTAATGATTCTCACATGGGAAGAGAATTCAAAATTTGGTGTTGGTGAAGTCAAAAGGTTCAAGCGCATTGCTTAATTGCTTAAGTAACCTCTCAAATTTTTTTAGGTACTAAATTATTGTTTTTGACAGAGGAGGATATCTTAAAATAGGAAAGTACTTTTTGAACATCTCAATGTATTGAAGTTAAGGTTAAGTCCCTTAAAAATTACACATTATTTAAGTATTAACAATTTTGATCTTTTTGAATTTAAGGTTCTAAATAGTTATTTTAGATTGAATTTGTAATTTGACTTTAAACTAATGATTTTAAAATTGATAATAAGAATGAAATTTAAATAAAAAATTAAATGTTTAACTCTAAAATTTGAATATTTTAAGGTCAGTTCATTAAATTTCTTATGAATGATTAGACTTTTAATTTTTTTTATTAAATTTAAATATATATCTAAATTAGACTTAATACGTTGGCTTTGTGCTTACCAAGTTAAGATTAATTCCTTGTATTTGAATTATTCATTAAATGACTAATTAGGAAATTTATTAAATACAGAACTAAGAAGTAGCTATCACAAGTTATATGTTACTAAAAATATTTGAAACATGTAAAAGAGAATTATAAAGTTTTTTTAAAATTTAATAATAAATAGCCAAATGAGTACCATCTCTCTTTCCATCAATTTGTCCTTATCAATTATGGTGTAGTATTGCAATCTTTATTGACCATTAATATGTTAGTTTGAATTTATTCATAGAAAAAAATAACAAAAATAAATTTAGATGTGAAATCTGAAATGTCCTATGACTCCTACCATGATTTCTTTTGACCGACTGGAACGATGAGGTTGCCTCCTGGGTGGTGGCCCAAAAAATAATTATTAAATTAAAATAAAATATTTCTTCATAAAAAATCGTTTTTTAAATTTTAAACGAATTTCAATGTGTAATTGATAGTTTTATTAATATCAATGATTTTTTTATAAAAAGAATATCAATTATTTATTGGTTCTAGTTGGTTTCTAAATCTGTTACCATTTTATTTTTTATCTTACAAGAATTTCTTTTTCAACTAATAATGAAAATAAGAGAAGTTAGTATGAAATAAGTAAAGAACTAATTTATTATTTTAATCCATAAAATATAATATGTATTTTATGAGATTTTGCATTTAGTTTAATCATTTATTATTAGGACAAGAATGTCTTAGATATTTTCTTCCAATAAGCTAAAAACTTTACCTTATAATTTATATAACTTCAAAAAAAAAGTTTCAACTTCTTGAGAGATTACATTAAGACTTAAAATGTGTCGCTAAAATGATAATCTTCTTGTTATTTTATTCAATAAATTATATCTATTTTTATTTAAAATATTTTTTATTTTTAAAACCCTTTTAAAAATTTAAAATTAAATATAAAAACTATTTTTTACATAATTATTTACATATTCTTTTTTTATAATTATCATAAATTATGTCTTTTAATAAGTTATTTAATAAATTAATAATTTAAAATTAAAGAAAAATTTAAACATTCACTAAGATCTTTATCTTTACTATCTTTTAGGAAAATTATACGAACGATAATATTTTAGTTTTTTATTACTAAAAAAAATCTGTTTATATTTTATTGCTCCAAAATTTGGATGAGTAAAATGTAATGTGAGCCGACTAATCATGCTTATCCCAATAATCCAACGGTCCACGCAAATGCGAATTTAAAATTAACAATCGAACGGCCCCCAGGTCACCTTCAAAATCGGGAAGCTAGCCGTTACAAAGAGCGTCCTAAACCCTCAACGTTCCCGTTTTCTTCTTCTTCATCTTCTTCGTTTCAATGCTTTGATCAAATAAACCTCCATTTCTGGCTAATGCCCCACACCTTTTGTTTCAAAGAAACCCAAAACACAACTACCCTTTTCATCTTACGGTGGTTCTTTTATTGCTTTGAGGCATTTTATTCAAATGGAACCGAGCACCAAGAACACGAAATCTGTAACTCCGGCGAAAGACACTTATGGTTCATTCTCAAAATTATCGGAAAATTGCAATCCTAACGTCTCTCGTTCAAGTCCCGGTCCAAAACCCACTTCATCTCCATTGAACAAATATGAGAAATACCAGAAATCTGGTACAAAGAACGTGGCATTGAATCAAAATCCGATCTTTCAGTCACCCAGGCACAAGATTAGGGAGAGGAAATTCGTGGTGGCAAAGAAGAATTCAAAGAAAGGGAAGGTGGAGATAAACCCAAGTGCAGTTGATTGCAAGTGCAAGGGGAGATTTGGAGGTAAGGTAAATAAGTGCGTGTGCGTGGCCTATGAGACTTTGAGGGCTTCACAAGAAGAGTTTTTCAAGAATCCGAATGGTGAAATGAGGAAAGCATCAGCAGAATTTGAGAGAGAAGAAGAGGCGATGGAGAAGGGTTTTTCAGCGCAGAATCTGGAAAGTGAAGATATCTATGGATCTGCTGATGAGAAAAATTCAATTGAAACTGAGCAATTGGGCCCAGTGGGTAGTTCTATAATCAAGAGAAGAAGAGAGAGGCTGCTTGAGGAGGCCAGGAGTAGTGTGCCTGAGTTTGGGAAGGTGAAGCATCTGGTTGATACATTTGAGAAGTTACGTTTGATGCCTAGTTCAAAGGAAGCTAATGATAAGGAAAAACAAGAGACTAAAGAGGTCAGAAACAAGGCCACGCAATGGGCATTGCCGGGCTTGCAGTGTCCCGAATTCGGGGAGACAGAGATCGCAGAGGTCTTGTCTTCATCATTTTCTTTATCAGAATTAGGGCCTCCTAATGCATCAGAAATGCAGGGCTTTTGTTCCCAATTCTGCCCATCTAATTTGTTTCTCACATCAGAGCATCTTGGTTTGGATTCAAGGTTTTCTATTTCCTCTTCCTGGGATGGCAGTCAAAGCAGGTTAGTGACTATTCCCAATGATCTGTACAGAACTTGCAACTTTGGATTTGTTTTGGTGCATTACTAATGTTGTTTTTTTATTTCCCTCAAATTTTAATGTCTCTAGCAGGACATCTAATGGAGGCAGGAGAAGCCGAGGAAATGTGAGCTCTTATCTCCTTATAATTGCTTAAAATTGAAATATGTTATTTCATTTGATGAGTTTGCAATCATGTTATGAATTATAGAGCTCTGAATCTTGTGGAACAATGGCAACGAGAAGGTGGAAGAAGAAGCAACTAAGAGTCACAAGCCAAAAGCCATTTAAGCTAAGGACAGAGGTATAAATTATTATTTTACTGAGAACTGAAGATGGAAAGTTAAGCTTTTGTCCAGTAATGTTGATCATTATTGATCATTACAGCAAAGAGGAAAACTGAAGGAGGAAGAGTTCGCGAAGAAGATGAAAGAAATGATGGTGGAGGAGGAGAAGCAGCGAAATCCTATTGCACAAGGTCTTCCATGGACAACAGATGAGCCAGAGGTGAGGTATCTTGAGTTGGCCTGCTTGAGCAAGAAACCTGCAAATTACTTTGTAAAACTTTAAGACAGTTGCGATAACCATAAGGCTAAACTCATTTAACTCGTCAGATTCACAAATAAGAAGTATCGGGTTATCGAAGATAAAGCATTTAACTCATCAGATTTACAAATAAGAAGTACCGGGCTATCGAACATAAACTCATCTAACTCATCCGATTCACAATAAGAAGTATCGGTTTTCAGTATCAAACATCTTGAATCATTCAAGTTCCTAGCCTAAAACATTAGGGAAGTAGTACTTCAATTGCTCTGTTGCTCTGATTGCTGTGTACTGCACACCAATTGGGAACTATTTTGTTCTTAATCATCAATAAACTGATTTGGGTCTTATTGACATGTTCTTTTGATGTCATTATGGCTGAAGAAGAGGAGATCAAAAGCTTGACATAGTAATGCAATGGATCATTTTGCTCTAATTTACTGATTCTTCTCTCCTTTTTTTTTTTTTCAGAACCTAATCAAACCTCCAGTGAAAGAGTATACCAAGCCTATTGATCTCCAGCTTCACAGTGATATTCGGGCATTAGAACGTGCCGAGTTCGACTATCAGGTAATCCTCTAAACATTAATTTTTCATAAAGTTTAGGGAACTAGTACATGTATTACTTGTTGCTGATAGTATCAAATTCTTAGGCTAACTGCAGCAGGGCTATGAAGTTAAATTTATCATAAATTCATTTTCTTCTGTATATGACAGGTGGCCGAGAAGATGAATCTAATTGAACAATTCAAGGCTGAAAGAGAGAGGCTTCAAAAGGTGAATGGAAATGAACAAAGTCATAGAGGTTTTATACTGTATCAAATGAGATTGTTAACAATATCCATATTGTGCTCTCATATAGATGGCAGAGGAAGAAGAAGTGCACAGATTGAGAAAGGAACTCGTCCCGAAAGCACAGCCAATGCCGTACTTCGACCGGCCCTTCATTCCGAGAAGGTAAGCCATTTTCAGTTCGAAATCTACAAATTAAATGATCATATATATCCTTATAGTTTCAGTGAAATGTAATTTTATGTTGATTTTATGAAGATCAACAAAGCATCCAACAGTGCCTAAAGAACCTAAGTTTCACATACCTCAACATAAGAAGGCCAAGTCTTGCCTCTCATGGAGTGATATCGACACCTTTACTTACCAATAGAGAAGACAACAGTTAGAAGTTCCCCTCATTCTTTCATCCATGGACCCTTAAATTCTTTTCATGATCTGTAAATGATGCAACCAATTTAGTTGCAATTTTGGGAACTTAGATATGTTTATGAAGTTACAAATGTAAAGTTCTAAACTTCAGATTTCTGTACCTTCATTTTGTTGCCATTGGCTTCCATTTGTTTTTTCCTACAACATTTCTCCATTTCCGCATCTGCTGTGAAGACTCGGAATTATTCATCTGAAGATTTAATCTTTGGAAATTGAAATGCTTGCAATTCTTGGAAATTGTTAAATTTAGTATTAATCAGAAGTACAGAGGCTAGAAGGCAAACCCTTTTCAGGATTTTTTAAGGTTTCTATTGTTTACATGAGAGAAAAGCTGTAATATGAACAAACTTTAAGGGTAAAAAAATTACAGGTAGTACACTTATATAGTAAAGAAACTTAAAGGAATGTTTAGTTGGGTTGTGAATTGTGGTTTTGTATTATAATTGTTGTATTTTTGTATTGGTAATTGTATTTTTTTAATCAATTTCTGTGTTGTATTAGTGTGTTTTCTTTATCGATTTTTGTGTTTAAAAAAATAGAAAATCAAAACAAAAAATGAAAACCAAAGTAAACAAGCCCTAAAAAGACAGCACAAAAACAAAAAAAAAAATACAAAAATCAATACCAACACACAAAATAAAAATAAAAAATAAAAACAAAAATTAATACCAAACATAATCTTTAAAATAAATTTCATCTTAGTGAAAACTTCATGGAAAAATAGTTAAACCTAAGAATCTTCTGTGAGCTTTGAATGATGTGAATTTATTCTTAAGATGACTTGTTAACCCTTACTTTTTTAATCTTCAAGAAAGTCCACATAATAGAAAATCAGTAAACAATTGAAAAGGGGAAAGTCATACTGCAGTTATAACAGATTACCAAGTTCTCCTAAAATTTTAAATATTCTAAAAATATTTTAAGTATTTTAAATTAACTAAAAACATTTTGTAACATTTAAGTTAAAAGAGGATGTCATCATACTAGCACTTACGTCAAACCTACTAAAAAGATAGTATAACTAAAATAGGTGACCTCATGAAAAATTATCGTTTTGAACCTTTACCATCTTTTTTATGCCTTTTTTCTATAAGAAAAACATTAAATTTTAAAGAGGAACATTTTATTATATTTTTCTAAAATTATTTTAATAAAAGAAATTTTAAATATTAAAAATTATTTTAATATCATAACTATTTTCAATTAACATATAATAATAACATAAATTTTTGCAATCAATAGAAAAACTATTAAAAAAATTATTACAAAAAGGCAAAAGACCCAAAATAACCCTCACATTTACCTATTAATTTTGGTTAGACCCTAACATTTCAACATGTTTAGAATAAACCTTAACGTCTTCAAAACATTTCAAAAAGAACCTAACGTTTTTCAAATGTCTAAATATAACCTTGTCTGTCTAACTCTGTTATGTCTGTTTGTTAAATTCCACATGGCATTTTATTTTTTTCCACTTGCAGACCCACGACCAAACGACATCGTTTGGTTTAGGGTAATCTCTGCCAGACTATCAGACGCCAGACGCCCGTCTCTACTTCTGCTTCGCACGGACTCCGCTAGGCACAGAGACAGATCCCTTCTCTCCCTGGTTTGTGACTTCGTCGTTCTCATGTAGCCGTTGTCGACATCTCTCCTTGCAAGTCTTCCAATTTTGCAACTCCTTCACTGGCATAATAGGTATGTTTCTTTCTTCTCTATTGTCGGACCATTTTCCAGATCTATTGATTTAGGGTTTTCTTAATAACTGATTTTCGTGCCCCTTTTTCATAGCCATCGAGAGGATCATCAAATTTGCCATTTGATTTTACCGTGTAGAAGGCTTCTCAACACTCATTTTCAAATCTGCTATGCCAGTTCTTGAGTCATTCACTCACTTGTAACAACTAGGTTTGTTCCTCTATAACATGTGCTTATTACTTCTATAATCGGTTTATTATCATGATTTCCCTAACCACAGTATAGCATTTAACACTTGTGTTAGTCAGAAGAGTTGCTTTAGGAAAGGGTCAGGATTTGTTGTTCAGTTTCCATTAGTTTGGAGAGTATGTGAGTTATTTCAAAAGTTGCAGACACGATTAGGAATAAAGCACGAAAGAGGAAAAAATAAGAGGTGTTGCTTGAGTGACTTATGTTAGATTAGCTGGTTTGATCTATAGTTGAAGAGTTTGTACTTGAATAGAACAATTTTTCCTGGTTGTATAAACGAAACTATTTGTTTCATCCTTCACTTGTTATGCTAGTTGTAACTTTGAATAACCATAGGTCTGTAGGAAAGATGGTGAAGCAGTTATGCAGGAAAGACAATGCATGAAGGACACTAAGTCAGATAAAGGTTTTGAGAGAGTCTAAAATTAGAGTAATATGTTTTTCTCTGCAATCATCTACACCTTTTTTATAATTGAGACAGTAAGCAAGAAAATGTGGTGAGAGAATAAGTGGGCAAAGGAGGCAATAGAACTAGTAGTCCCCCTATTTATACTTC
>JAOXYD010000001.1:17432992-17450681 GCA_028565735.1 Pinacopodium congolense
CCTTAGAGGATTTTGAATGGACTAAAAAAAGAAGGGCGTGAGCTTCGTATAAGGCTGATGATGCACACTCTACTAACGATATTATTTGAGTTTAACAAAAATCAAGTCTCCTTATTGATTGGTTTAGGTGGCTTAATTTTAAGGAAAATAGCTTAAAATAACCCTAACGTTTACCTATTAATTTCGGTCAGACCCTAACGTTTCAACATGTTTAGAATAAACCTCAATGTTTCCAAAACGTTTAAAAAAGACCATAACATTTTTTAAATGTCTAAATATAACCCTGTTTTTCTGACTTTATTATGCTTGTTCGTTAAATGCCATGTGAAATTTTCATGTGGCATTTTATTTTTTTTCAAAATTTTATGTGGGTCCCATTGCCAGCTTAACGCCATGTTGGCAGTGGGACCAACCTGCATACAATTGTGCAAACGATGCTGTTTGCATTAGGGTTATCTCTGCCAAACGCCCTTCTCTCCTTCCTGTTCTCACGCGACTTTACTAGGTGTAGACGTAGATCCCTTCTCTTCATAGTTTGCGACTCCATCGTTCTCATGTAGCCGTTGTTGACATCTCTTCTTGCAAGTCTTCCAGTTTTGCAACTCCTTTACTAGCATAACAGGTATGTTTCTTCTCTACTTTCAGACCTTTTTCTAGATCTATTAATTTAGGGTTTTCTTAATAACTGATTTTCGACCCCCTTTTTCGTAGCCATCGAGGGGATCATCAAATTTGTTGTCTGGTTTTACCATGTAGAAGGCTCCTTAATGCCCATTTTTAGATTTGCTATGTCGATTCTTGAGTCAATCACTTACTGGTAATGATTGGGTTTGTTCCTCTATACCATGTGCTTATTACTTCTATAATGAGTTTGTTATCATGGTTTCCCCAACCACAGTATAGCATTTAACACTTGTGTATGTTAGAAGAGTTGGTTTAGTAAAGGGTCAGGATTTGTTGTTCAGTGTTCACCAGTTTAGAGAGTATGTGAGTTATTCCAAAAGTTGCAGACACGATTAGGAATAAAGCACGAAAGAGGGAAAAATAAGAGGTGTTGCATGAGTGACTTGTGTTGGATTAGTTGGTTTGATCTACAGTTGAAGAGTTTGTACTTGAACAGAACAATTTTGCCTGGTTGTATAAACAAAACTATTTTTTTTATCCTTCACTTAGTATGCTAGTTATAACTTTGTATAACCATAGGTCTGTTGGAAAGACGGTGAAGTACTTATGTAGGAAGGACAATGCATGCAGGACACTAAATTAGATTAAGGTTTTGAGAGAGTGTGAAATTAGAGTCATATATTTTTCTCTGCAATCATCTACACCTTTTCATAATTGAGACAATAAGTAAGAAAATGTGGTGAGAGAATAAGTGGACAAAGGAGGAAATAGAACAAGTGGTTCCCTTATTTATATTTCACTTCTTGTCATTTGCTTTGTGGTATATGAAGAATGATGTTGACTTCATCTTTTTTGGTGGAAAATGATCCAACCTCTTCAATTTACCTTCGTTTTTACTTGAATCATATTTTTTATTTTGATGAAGTTAATTTTCATTGTTAAACATTTATTTTGGTTTATTTTTCATTGTTGTTAAACTTTTAAATGCTTCACTTTTAAAGAGCATAATATGTTCATGATATGTATTGATGGTTAGATATAGGAATAAGTTTGTCATGGAGCCATTAACATCAATTTCTAGAACGATAAATTCAGAAGCTCGTAACCATGTTTGCTATTGTTGACTGAAAGATCCATTAAAAGTTTCATGGTTTGAAGAAAATCTGGGGATGAGGTTTTATGGATGTGCTAGTTATCTAGTAAGTGAGCTTAAATTTAAATGTAAAAATTAAAATATTATGTATAGCTTATTTGGCATTATTTGATAATTTTACAAGATAGGAAATGCAGTTTTTTTTGTGGTACGACGACGAATTTACTATGAGGTTTGTTCAAGTGATAAACAAGTTAAAGACAGAAGTTGCTATATTAAAAAGGGAGGATGAGAGTCGCAAAAATATTCGTGTGGATAGCATGAAGGAGATTGAAGATGAGTTGAAGATGTTGAAAGCTACCATCAATATGTTGGAGAAAGAAAAAAAATAGTTGAAGATCACTTTAATGTGTATGGTAATAGGATTTATTATGTTGCTAATGAGTATAATTATAAGCCTTTCCATGTCTAAATAAGGACGCATATAGTAGGAGATACATTGAAACTTGCTAAGACTTATGTAATGACTTGTATTTCTGATGGATGGTATGTTTAACTTATTTTTTGATGGATGTGTAATGATTTGTTTTTTTTAATGGATTGTATGTTTAACTTATTTTTTTATGGATAAACACATGGTCCCACCGTTTTGATGTCTGCACACTAAAACCTCTTTTGTGGCCTTAATCTCCCAAATCATCTACAGACTAATGCAAGTATTGATAGATAGGGTCATGGTTTGAAATCTCACGCTCAAGAACACTGAGCACGTAACAGTGTTAAAAGTGGAAAGTTGACTAAAATTAGAAAAAAAAGTTGAAAGAATAAGAATGGTATAATCATGCTTCTGTTTAGAAGTGATGTTTGGATGTCCCTTAAACTTGACACCTTTTGGTTCAAATGCCAATTTGAATGTATGAGGATCAACATCTCCATACTTTCGTTTGTTTGCATGAGCTAAGCTACCAACCTGAATACAATAGACAATAATTTAACTTGATCACATTGTTGGATTACTAACCTAACCAGACCAGCCAATAAGCAAGTATGCAACAAACCAGAACATTAGTTACCTTCAATAAGCAAGTATGCATTACAATGTTAATAAGCTTACTATATTACTTTGTTGACTACGAATTATGTTATCTTCAACAATGTTACATCGATTAACCTCCATATAATAACCAGAAAATTGCAATCTTGAACACAACATTAACAAAGTAATTTAATTTGTATGCATTACATAGTTAAGAAACTTACATTGTTACTTTGTTGGCTATGAATGATATTATCTTCAATAATGTTACATTGATTAACATGTACACAATAACTAGAAAATTGCAATCTTGAACATAACACTAACAAAGTAATTTAATTTGTATGCATTACATAGTTAAGAAACTTACATTATTACTTTGTTAGCTATGAATGATGTTATCTTCAACAATGTTACATCGATTAACCTATACACTGTAACCAGAAAATTGCAATCTTATACTACTTACCATAACAAAATAATTTCACAAGTATGTATTTCATAGTTAAGAAACTTACAATATTATATACTTGTGAAGATGTTGTTGTTGTGCCATATTTACTACACTTTCTTGAATTATGACCAACATTGCCACATTTTCTGCATCTTTGTACTTGACTCATATGAGACAACTTCTTAGGGTTTCTCACTTTATTTGGCTTATCCTTAGCTTTACGTCTTCTCTTTTTAGGTCTTCCTGGCATTACCCTTTTTGCAGGGCAGCGTATTTATTCAACGTCAAATACAGGCTAAAATATAGTTCCCCTCACTGGCTGTAACACATGCTGATATAAACTCTCAAAATGATGCTTCCTATAACAATCATCTACAAAGTTGTCTACAAGCTTACAGCATGTTTACATGGATATCCATAAAGTTCCCATGCCCTATAACTACAAGTAAGATCTCTACCAATCCTAGTTGCATGTTTTCCATCACCTTTAGAAACTTCGTAGGCCTTATCTCCATTCCATACTATTCTCCACTCCATTGCTTCTTTTTTGTTCTTCTGTAATTTTTTCACAATTGATGGTGCGATTAATGTTTTTCAATTTTGTATGTATTTTTTCCTATCAGCGTGTCTTCCCATGATCATTACTCTAATTGTCTCAAGCATACTAATAATTGACTTGTCTCTAGCTGGCAATATCTAATCATTGAAAGTTTCACACATATTGTTATCAACCACAAGACACTTTGACTCAAATGATTGGTAACATTTGGCCCATCTCTCCTTAGGATATTCAAGCAAAGAGGTCACATACCTAGGTTTGATTTTGTCGAGTTTTTTCAACTGTTCATTAAAATCTTCTACAAATGTCGACCACGCATAACTCTAAAACTATCTTCGCATGTCCTTCCCGCTCCAATTGCCATACCAGTTGTGATAAAAGTGTCTTGCAAACATTCAATGTGTATAATTAGGGAGCGTCTCTTCCACATCTCTTATCAATCCCTAAAATAAGTTAATATGAAAATAGTTTGTATTAGTGATTAATTGCAAAAATTACAAAATGAGATTTACCTTACCTTTTGCATGCCCGAAATTACTGTTACACCTTCCCATCATCCAATTCTAAGTCTGATGCCAACTAGTTTACAAGCCATCTCCACAAATCAGTATTTTCTACCTCCACAACTGCCTATGCCAATGGATACATCCCTTCATCACCATCCCTTCCAACAGTACTTAACAACTGGCCTTGAAACTCATATTTCAAAAAGCAGCCATCTAAACCAAATATTTGTCTTAATTCCTTTAATCCTTTTTTCATAACTCCAAAACAAATGTATATACGTTTGAACTGAAACAAATGAATAACAAATGAAATTAGTGTGTTAGTATATTATCCACCTTAATACAAGCATTACAAAAAAATTTTGTTCATTATCTGTAACAAAAGGCTTTCTTCATTCCTTGATAGTTGCATTTCAACTGTCGAATTAGGATTGCTGAGTTTTAATTCATGTACATATCCTTGGAGTTTGGCATATTCGGTTACATATTCTCTGGCTCTCTCTTTTCTAAGTCTTCTTTTCGCTGCTCTACATATACCAAAGGTAACAAATATATTCAATTTTTCTCTACATTCTTCGACCATTTTAACTGTTGAAATGCTAGGCTTCTTAATAATTCTATCCCTAAAATGTTTCATTAAGAACTTAGATGTAACCATTTTGGGTCTGTTTGTTATGTAACAAATATGACTAGTATTGTATGTCTTTATTTTAAAATATCTGTCATTCTTATCATATCTAGCATATAGATCCCATGGACATCCCTCAATACACCTAACCCTAATCCAATTGCTTTCACTCTTCTTACACCTCACATTATATCCCGTTTTGACAACATATTCTACAACAACATCTTTAAAGTCCTTTGCACTCACAAATTCGATCCCCAAAGACCATTCCGTTACTACATTTGTTAGTTCAAGCCTCTTGCTTTCACTAGGTCTTTTTAAAGGTTCACCAGGTTCCTCTCCACTAAGATACTCATCACTACACATAGGACTTTTATAATCAGTTGAATTAATTTCAATCACTTTATGATCAACTGGAATATGTATTAAGAATTTAGTTACACCATCATCAGCACATTCATCTTCATCATGATTATCATTTTCATTAACAGATTCATCCTCTACACTATTAAATAACCTTATCGTTCCACAATTAGCCATTGAAAACCTGTGCACACGGTTTTAATAACTGTTATAAGTAGGCCATTATATATAATTAATGAAAACCTGCACACATTATTATGATGAATGGGTCAATATATAATAAATGGAATTTCACTTAAGAAAACAGATAATGACAGGATATAAATACCCATAATCTCTTACATAATTAAATAAACATGTCAGACACAATTTCATTAAAAGAAAATAATTAAAGCCTTTAATAACTATCAGGTCCCTAAATAGTTCTGAATATTAGTAAGGTCCGGTTATTTCACCAGGGTTATTATGATAAACATGGAGATTTAACCTAAATTCTCTGTTCATAATAACCAAAATGCAAAACTTAAAGGTCAAATAATATCTTGAAAGTTAAATAAACCACATTAAACTAGGTTTCCATGTCTCATTATTACCTACTAGCAGTTCAGCATATACCTAAGTTACTGCCATACAGGAACAATATATATATATGTGTGTGTGTGTGTGTGTGTGTGTGTGTGTGTGTACATATATAGATTTTTAGGTTAAATTCAAGTTAAAATCAACTAAATTTAATTTAACAAGCATATTTTGAATCTAACTAAACTGAAACATGAGACAAAGTGCTATAGTTGTAGTCCATTATACGTTAAGAAATTAAAAAATTACAATGAGACAAACTGAATAAATTAAAAAATGGGAATGGAATGAAATTGTAAAGTAATCAAAGCTATGTCCATAACAACCAAAATGCAAACATATGAGAGAGTAAGTGAATAATGTTCAAGTGGCGGACATATAAACGTGTATTTTCCCATATTTCAATCACTCAATTCAGAAGTTTAATGAAAAATTTCATGCAGACCCAAATTGCATTTCAATGTATCATTTGACCAAAATTTTATCCAACCTTACTTTTTCCACTTCAATCACGTGAACCCAATATCACTATCTTTAAAGCAACTTTAAAGTGCACGTTTATAAAGTGGAAAAGTTGACAAAATAGAGAGCCCCACAAGGTGTGTTCCAGCTCTTTAGTCGACAACACATGCAATTTTTTTACTAGCAGCTACTCAATTAATATTTGTCAAATAAGTGAAGAACAGAGTATAACTATTTGAAAATAGGCGTTGAGGAACCTTCTACACGATAAAGTCATATGGCAAATTTGATGATCCTCTTGATGGCTACAAACATGGGGGTTGAAAGTCAGTGATTAAGAAAATCCTAAATCAATAAGTCTAGAAAAAGTTTCAACAGTTGAGAAGAAACATACCTGTTATGCCGGTGAAAGAGCTACAAAACTGGAAGACTTGCAAGGAGAGATGTCAACTTATACTGCATGAAAACGACGGAGTCATAAACCAAGGAGAGAAGGGATCTGCGTCTGCGCCTAACTGAGTGGCGTGTGAAGAGGAAGGAGAGAAGGGCATTTGGTAGAGATAACCCAGACATCAACAATGGCTACATGAGAACGACGAAGTCGCAAACCGGGGAGAGAAGGGATCTGCGTCTGCACCTAGCTGAGTCACGTGCAAAGAGGAAGGAAAGAAGGGCGTCTAGCGTCTGGTAGTCTGGCGAAGATAACCCTAAACCAAATGGCATCGTTTGGACGTAAGTCTTCAGGTGGGTCCTATTGAAAATTTGGAAAAAAATTTATGTGTATTATTAGTTTAAATGTAGGTTCATACCAAAGTAGATAAGTTTTATATAAAATGGAAAAAGTATGAGTGTTTTTCTAAAAGAACAATACGTGTCATTAATGGCATTGTTGATGTCCTATATATACCACCATTATAACCAACTCAGAAAAACAACATGACCCTTTAATAGCGCTATTATAGAACGAGTAGCTACTATTAAAGATCATTGTATAGATAGAAGAATAATGTAGGGGTTGAACGATGTGATTGATGTTCAACTTCAAGGGTTGTTAATATCTTTAGAAGCATGTTCTAGTATGGAATTAAAGAGAAATTTGGATAATTAAATTCCTAAACTACCCTAGACCTAATGAAGAAATATTCAAGCATTTTCTAAAGGGTTTTGTAGAGACTTTTGTCAACTTTTGGGCAACCTTTGAGCAAACACTTTAGTTTTAGGTTTCCATTTGTGTTTTTTCTCTTCTAATTCATTATAATAGATACTCAAGTTACTTTTGAAGATGTTAAATAACGGATCGACGTGGTTAGAGACAAGAGTTTATTTTGGAGTAAATTATTTGTGTATTCTAATTTTTTAATTTTATTGTATTTGTAACTCTTTATTTTTAATTTTTGGTGATTATTAATTAATATGTGTAGCTAAACTTTTTCAATAATTAAGGATAACTAAAGAGATGTTTTAATTGAGTTTTATTCTCTAAATTATGTGCTAATCTTTGTTTATATGAATACTTATTATCTTTTTTTAAACTGGCCATTTAGAATAGATTCTTAGGTAATTAGGATTATAATATATTATTAGATAACTAGAGATCTAAGAAATATACCATAATTATTAAAAAAGTGAGTAAACAAAATGATTTAAATCAGGGAATAACAGAAAATTAGTTAATTACGAGGGTCTCAGTTCTAAAATAAGAATTTTAGAATTTAACTTTTTAAACTTTAAATCTATTACCTAAGTTTGTTGAATGACTAAATCACGGAATAAGAAGAATAGAGATACGTTATAGTTTTAACTATATTTGTGTCTTGATTTCATAAAGATACCTTATATTAAGCCACAAACACAATATTCACTCAATTGAATCATTGAAATCCAAAAATTTACCTTTGTATTAGGATTGGTAATCTTTAATTGCAATTTTATTTCTTCACATAAATTGAAAAGTCCAATTAGTTTATTTTAGTAGTTTTAATTTCATTAACCAATAAATTTAGATTTCTTTGGATAGTTATATATCAACTGACTTAGCAGTTATAGTTAAATCCTCGAAGGAATGATCTCTAGAATTATTTGGAGCCACTGTATTACTTGTTAATAGGTATACTTACCTTAAGTTAATCTTAAGTTAAGTTTATGTTAAAAAGATTAGTTTAGAAAGACCATAAAATGTATGCATAAAACACGTTTATAAAATACATCAAACTCAAACAACACAGCTCCCAAAACACTTTAATTAACTTTTGATTGTGTTTATATACACACTTTATACATGAAAAACATCCCAACACATCTATTTGTAGAGAAAATTAGGCCAACTAATCATTTATAACTATTGTTACACACTAGTTACTTATTAATTCATCTTATCATTGAGAAACTAGTCGTTTTTGTCCGTTATTCGTTATTATCAATGGAAATGAATGCGACTAGTTAACCTGATTTTGCTAAAACTACATATTGATTGACTAGTCTTACAAATTGATCGAGTAGCATTAGTTGACTAGTTCAATATCTAGACATTTTTCCATAAAATTTTCATGTCCAAACACTTCTAAATTACCCACACACAAAAAAAAAACATTCCACATGGCGTTTAACAAATAGATAGGGTTATATTTAGACATTTGAACAACGTTAGGATTTTTTGAAAATATGTTGAAAACTTTGAAATTTATTTTAAACATATTGAAATGTTAGGATCTAACCGAAATTATTAAGTAAATGTTAGGGTTACTTTGGACCTGTTGCCTTACGAAAACAATGCTTGTATTATTACTATACCATATTTATGTTTTTCTTGTTTTAGTTTTCTTTTCAGGCCATTACAGGCCCAAATAAATGGACTCCACGCCCAGCTATAGAACCCGACCCGAAAAGGTGATTACCTGATCAAAAGCGATAAAACCCTAATTCAACACGGTGTAGCAGACACGAGAGAGAGAGAGAGAGAGAGAGAGAGAGAGAGAGGAGAGCTATGGCGACCGCTAAGACTGTTAAGGATGTTTCACCCCACGAGTTCGTTAGGGCTTACTCTGCCCACCTTAAACGATCTGGCAAGGTATGAGCACACAATTTAACCTTTAGCTTCACCTGAATTTGGGATTCATGCTTCGGTTTGTGAAGTTGGTTTCTTCGTGAAATAAGGAAATCCAGCTGTTTTGGGTGATGTTAGGCGATGGAAATGGTTCGCTCTTTGTGGAGAAAGTTGCAGATTTTGAATGATTATATTTCGTTTTTATGGTTGAACTTGTTGTAAGTAGATCGCATAGTGGTAATGCTGCAGCTTTTTGTTTGGATTGGAAGTATTGGTTTAGATGCTTTACGGCTTTATTTTTCATGGTAACTAGAGTTTTGAAAATTGTGATTTTTGTTAAATAGGTTAGATTATTGCTGATCTATCTTGATTGCATTTGTTCTTAGTATCTGAATAATGTAAGTGTTTTACGTTAGTTTCGAGGCAGAATTCTTGTTAATACGTCACAAAAACTTCTCCTTAGGCAGTTTAACTAGTTGGTGAAATCAGTGATTATGGATATTTGGGTTAATAGTTTTGAAGGACCTTTTGTATATAGAAGGATGTTTAGTCAGATGATGTTTTAGCTGGAAAATTTTTTGCCTGAATCAGCTGATGAATTGGGCCTAAAAGTTTCATTTTATGTTGCTCAAAACAGATCGAGTTGCCCCCTTGGACCGATATTGTTAAGACTGGTACGCTGAAGGAGCTTGCGCCTTATGACCCGGACTGGTACTACATTAGAGCTGGTAGGCTTCTGTGTCTCTTTCTGTGTTCTGCATGCAAAATGTGTGTCCCTATAGTGTTTGTGATGCAATATTAGCTTCTTGGTGCTTATTATTTTTCGTTTCATCTTAATTTAGCCTCCATGGCAAGGAAGATTTACCTGAGAGGAGGCCTTGGTGTGGGTGCTTTCCGTAGGATATATGGTGGCAGCAAGAGGAATGGAAGTCGTCCTCCCCATTTTTGCAAGAGCAGTGGTGCTGTTGCTCGTCACATTCTTCAACAATTGCAGAATATGAATATCATCGAATTCGACACCAAGGGGTGAGTTCTTTATTCTTTTGTGCCCGAATGCTTCGCTTTCTCATGATTTTGCCTGCTTCATAATATGACCAATGACATTCTACTTTCCTGTAAAATTTCGATGGGAATCTGCATCTCTTAGATTTGTAACATTTGTTCTTGTATTAGTGGAAGGAGAATCACATCAAGTGGTCAACGGGATCTTGACCAAGTTGCTGGCCGGATTGTGGTTGCTCCCTGATCTACTGAAGATAAAAGCAATTTTCCCATGGAAAAGGAGCCTGTTTTTGATTAGTTTAGTTTGAATCTTAATGGAAGACGTTGCTATTGCTGTTCGATTCCAATTATTGAGCATTCTTAGATGAGTAAAATTTCGTGCTGTGATGGTTTTTCGTTACAATGACAATTTTGGTGATATCCCTGTACTTTCTATTGCAACATCAATCGATCTATCATGGTATTTCTTATTAATTTATACTTATTATTATTATTCTTTTTAATATTAATATTATTGCTATTATTAAATTCATCATCATGATAATAATAATAATAAGTAGTAGAATAATAATAATAATAATAATAAAAGTAAGGATATTTTGATTTTTTTATTTGTTATTCTTTTGTCATTATAAATTTATATTTTCAAACTAAATATTAATATAGAAATTCTTTAGTAGTAAACTAAATAAAGTAATACATATTTTATTATATTCTTCATCTATTATATTTATAAGAACAATTATTCTATTCCTTATCTATTCCAATTTTTAAACTAAACATATCGTCATATAGATCATTAAACTTATCTTCGTGAATATTGAAATTGTACAAACTCGAACTCTCTTTTTGGACAGGAGGGTTTATTACTCTTCAAACAATATGATAAGTTTGATTTTTGCTGTTTTTTATTTCTTTGTGTTTTCATATTGCTTTTTGTGTTTTTATTTACTTTCTATATTTTAGATTTTATATTAATTTATTATTTTTAGATTGTTTATTAATTTTTGTGCTTAAAAAATAAAAAATAAAAAAACTTTGTTTGGTTTTGATTTTGATTTTTGTTTTTGTGAATTTTTTATTTTTATATATTTTTTGTGAATTTTTTAATTTTTATATGTTATTAATATGATATATTTTTTTTGTCTTCAGTTTTTGTGTTAATCAAAAGCAAAAACTAACACCCTATCAAGACAATTCCTTAAGGTGTTGTTTGTTATAAATTTGGTTTTAAGTTTTGATTTCTTGTTTTTTAAGCATAGAAATTTAAAAAATGGTTTAGAAATAAAAAAAACACATTAATATAATATAAAAATAAAAAACAGTATAAAAATAAAAATAAATATAAACACAAAAATTACAATTAAAAATTACAACAACAATATCAAACAATCCTTAAGTTTCAACTTTGAAGAAAAGATCAATAAGAGAATAAGAGAAGAAAAGATCCTTAATTTATGAGAAATATTCTTGTTCATTGTAGAGTATTTATAAATAAATTTTAATATTTGATAGTATTAAACTTTTTTAAAATATTTATAAAATAATAAAAAGGTTCTAATATTCCCATTAATTGTGGAGTTATGTAAAAACTCAAAAGAATAGGTTGTAAAAGGCCAAAAGTTAATTTTCAATGTTTATATGAAAAAAATGATGTAAATAGATTTTAATATATGATAGTATTTAAAACGATTTTAATATTTATAAAATATTTAAAAGATATTATATATTTATAAAGCATTTAAAAAATTTTAACATTTACAAAAGTTTAATTGTTATATCAAAATTTAAAATTTGAGTTAAAAAAGTTCACATAAATTATTAATATAATATAAACTTATTAAAAATTATTATATCTATACAAAATTTCACAGAAATGTTGAATTTTTATCATATGAACATTATCATATTAGCAAATATAAATGAAATTTTAATAAAAATTAAATTTTGATTAAATTTGAGAAAATTTTAAATGTTTTCTAAAAATTGAAGTTTTTTTTAAAATTACTGTTAAATATTAAAAGTTTTGAATTTTGTTATAAATGCGAATGATCACCAGATACGACGTCGCATTGGTAGATTAAGTACACAGTCAAAGCTTATTATTAGTAATAGTTGTCTCAGCACGATCAAACCCACTGTTCTCCATTTGGTGTAGAGAAAGGGAAAGAGCTTTGATTTAGATAAAATCTCCGAACCCTAAGAATTTAGAGGACCACAGCAACTGCCTCCGATCATGGCCTTAAAGCACCTCCTCGCGGTCGCTCGCCGCTCCCGCCGCCCTCCTCCACCTCCCCGCTCATCCCCCGCTGGTCTCATTCTCCGAAGCCTCTCCACCTCCCCCGCCAGGTCGCCATCTCCCTCGTCGCCGCCGTCTCCTCCTTCCCCTGATGTCATGATCTACGACCGTCTCGCGGAATCCGTCAAGCAGAAGCTGAAAACCCTGGAAAACCCAGACCCTAGGTTCCTCAAATACGGCTCCCCAATCCCTACCCTCACCTCTCACACTCACATCCTCTCCGCTCCAGAGACTCGTGTCACAACTCTCCCCAACGGCCTCCGAGTCGCCACCGAGTCCTCCCTTGCCTCCAAAACCGCCACTGTGGGCGTCTGGATCGACGCGGGCTCCCGATACGAGACAGATGCGACCAGCGGGACCGCGCATTTTCTGGAACATATGATCTTTAAGGGCACTGAGAAGAGATCTGCGAGAGAGCTGGAGGAGGAGATCGAGAACATGGGTGGGCATTTGAATGCGTATACTAGTAGGGAACAGACAACGTATTATGCTAAGGTCTTGGATAAAGATGTGGGTAATGCGTTGGATATTTTGGCTGATATTTTGCAGAACTCGAGGTTTGATGAGCATAGGATTAATCGTGAGAGGGATGTGATTTTGAGGGAAATGGAGGAGGTATACTTTTTTTTAATCTTGTTTTTGAAGTCATTTATGATAAATTCTGTTGCTTTGTTTTTGTGGGCATGGTTTATAATGTGGGTTATGGTCTCTGTGTTCATGGAGTTACAAATTGTGTTCTTTATCAGTAGCTTTGAGGGATTTCACTGTTGTGATTGTTCATGGATAGTGTTGGTATTGAGATTTTTCAGATGTTTATTTTGAGATTTTGAACTTTCTTTATTGATACTCTGACTAAAATTTTCTGTTTATAAGTTTTGAACTTTCTTCATTGATACTCTGACTAAAATTTTCTGTTTTACTGTTGGCTGGCGCAATATTTTTAGGTTGAAGCACAAACAGAGGAAGTTATCTTTGACCATTTGCATGCAACTGCCTTCCAGTACACTCCATTGGGTAGAACCATTCTTGGGTCTGCTGAAAATGTCAGGTCAATTACCAAGGATAATCTTCAGAACTATATAGCGACACACTACACGGCTCCTAGAATGGTACTAAAAAAACCAAGAAAGGCTTCTCTGTTTAATTTTCAATCCTTCTTGTGATGGAATGAACTTAACTGCTCAAATTTTTGTCTGTTCATTTGTCTTTTATTGTTATTACTCAGTTGGAAGGTTCTGTTTCTGTTGTTCCTGATTTGTTTGGATCTTTTCTTAGGTCATTGCTGCTTCTGGAGCAGTTAAGCACGATGATATTGTTGGGCAAGTTCAGAAATTATTTACTAAGTTATCAACTGATCCAACTACTGCTTCACAGTTGGTTGCAAAGGAGCCCACCTTTTTCACTGGCTCTGAGGTGGGAGAATAATGATCTCTAATGTCTTTTGGAGAAAATCGCTTTTTCTGAGTTGTTACATTCAATTGTTGCTCCGACTTATCAGGTTAGGATAATTGATGATGATGTTCCTTTGGCCCAATTTGCGGTGGCTTTTGAAGGAGCACCTTGGACAGATCCGGATTCCATTGGTCTGATGGTCATGCAAGCTATGTTGGGTTCATGGAATAAAAGTGCTGGAGGTGGGAAGCATATGGGGTAAGGATCCTGCTCGCATTCCCTTTTTGACCTGGAAAACTGTTATGAAGTATTCATCATACACGAGGGGCATTCTGATCAGGGAGATTTATCATCATATGCAAGATGAAAATATTGGTTATAGGTAGCAAATTAGTGCAAGGCTTCAATGACTGCTAGTACAATTATGCCATTCAACTTATCTAATGATCAGCTGGAAATTCATTAAGTTTGCACTTGTATTCGTCCTTTGTACCTAAAGGTTTCCTCTTTATAACATGTTGATCAAAATTTTTATCCTTAAAACAGCTCTGAACTGGCACAAAGGATTGGAATTAATGAAATAGCAGAAAGCATGATGGCTTTCAACACCAATTATAGAGACACTGGTCTTTTTGGTGTTTATGCTGTTGCCAAGGTAAGCCGCTACCTGAGTTGCACTGCTTGCTAAACTCTTGTCTTATACATATTGGTAAACATGGCTTATTTTCATTTGAAAGGAAAACTATTTCCAAATAAAGTTGTTATTCTTGGGAATTGTGTCAAGTGTGGCACCCATTGCCAAGGGAGCAACTTTTTCCAGATGAACTGTGGCCCAGGACTCTTGTTTGTCTTGTTCACTTGACTCTGGATTTTGTTTGGATGGATGATGATGTCTCTGTAGATTATATGGTGATGCTATTAGGGTCACTATATTGAAATATTTCAGATGCTCTAGTGTTCAATTTTTCATCTGCTAAATCTGTTTGGGATATCAAGCTTTCCTCTTAAATAAGAACATTTATATGTTGTGTTGTTACAGCCTGATGCACTGGATGATTTAGCTTGGGCAATTATGCATGAGACAAGCAAGTTGTGTTATCGAGTTTCAGAAGATGATGTCACTCGGGCTCGTAATCAGGTAGCTACTGATTTCTACCGTCTCATGAAGACATAATTCTTTATGGATCTATGTACATTGGGGGCAGGACAGAATATGATATGTTGCTATTGTTTCAACATTTTTGCAGTGCACAAGCCGTATTTTAATGATTACTGCCCTGTGCTTGATAGTGCACTAATTTGCTGTCATGCTATGACTTATTGTCTGTGACAATCATTGTAACTATTTTCTTTGTATTTATGTTTTATCAGGCAAGTTTATTCTTCTATTTTATGGGGCATCACTTGGTACAAACTTCTGAAAGTGTAGTTACCAAGAGAGAAACCCAGAGATGTTTTTCTTTTTTGTTAGTGATGTGGACGCAACAATAATTACCAAGTAGATTGTAGTTATCTTGTTTGTTAGCCATGTGGAACCTTTAACTGTAAGTTTATTTAAAATCATAAGTGTCTTAGGTTTAACAATCAGCTAAGTCATTGTTAAACAAGCAATTTGGCTCCTCTCAGTCAATCATTTTACCACCAAGACAAACTCTAGATGCATGTTTTGCATTTCAATGATAGAGCCTTGAAGTGAGGCATTGTATAACTTGTTCTATGTTAAGCGTTGAGTGTGTGTGTTTATCTTCATGATTATTCCTCATTAGCTGGCGATTATAGCATAGGTGCTCACTTTTGATGCTTTGCATGGCTGCAGTTGAAATCATCCTTATTACTACACATAGATGGAACCAGTCCTGTAGCTGAAGATATAGGGCGACAGGTATGACTACTATACCTTTCATAATGCAGCGTAATGAAGAAATTTGTTGGCTCAAGATGTATTGATCCTCGTCTTGGACCATGGAAGTTTGTCTGAAGACTGTCAAAAAAAGTGTTCCTATTGGTTGCGTTAATTGTGCTTAACCACTTATAAAGCTATCAACGCAATCACTGCTTGGTGGGATTGTTGCTATTGTAATCAGTAGTCATCATAACAGCAAATCTAATCATACTGAACTGTACTAATCCTTTCACAAATATCATAACTTCTTCTACCTATCTCGAATACTGTTTTTTTCTTTCATTCCGTGTTGGAATAGAAACTTATTAATAGAGGAAATCTTACAAAAAATGTTCTTCATATTCCTATAAGAAAAAATAAATATTTCTTTTCTCGATGGTAGTTTTGCGTAACCATGTTGTGTTCATTGGTGCAGCTACTTACATACGGTCGAAGAATCCCATTTGCTGAATTATTTGCTAGGATTGATGCAGTTGATGGTGCAACAATCAAACGTGTAGCTAATCGATTTATTCATGACAGGGTAGGTTCCTCAAAACCTAAACATCTATACTTGGAACATTTTGGCAATAACATTCCTGTTTTTGACAATACTCCACTGGGAAATTTTAAAAAATGATCTTTCTGATACTTACAGGAAGTTGCAATAGCTGCCTTGGGTCCTATCCAGGGATTGCCTGACTACAACTGGTTCAGACGTAGGACCTACATGAACCGCTACTAGATTGTTAGTTATCCAAGTATGGGTGGTTGCAGTTGTTTTTTATTGTTATTACACAATCAATGTCTCAGGAGCCCTCAGGGCTCGCATTTTGATTCAATTTTTAAAGTTTTCCTTTTTGTTCCTGTAATGCTTTTTAAGATTGAAGTAATAATCATGCAGTCTCTTCTAATTGACTGTTGGCATTCGGGGCCCTTAGGCTGAGCACATAATGAAAAAGTAATGTTTATTAATATGTTGAGCTTCTGATCTTGGCTTCATATCTTTTGTATGTGAAATTGAAGTTACACGGGATTTTACCAGTTGGCTCGGAATCTGCAGTCACTACTTAAAATATGAAAATTAATGTAGATCGTAAAAAAGGTTAAATTTATGATTTGGTAAATTATCAATTAAATTTTTATAATTTTATAGTTATTAAATATGTTTTTAAAATTTTAAATTACTTTTATCATTAATTTTTTCATTGTAAATTAATGGCATGTTCATGTAGTATTGGACTAATAGAGATTAATGGCATGCTTACATTGTATTTGATTAATAATAAAGGTATTTTGAAATTTTAGGAATTTATTTAATAGTTTATTAAATTATAATGATTTAATTAATAGTTTATTAAATTATAAGGATTTAAATGATATTATATTTAATTAATAAATTATTTTAATAATTAAAATAAAATTATTAATAATTAAAAAATGTTAAATTTATTCAAATTCCTTGTAGTTTTATAAATGATCAATTAGATTTTTATAATTTTAAAATTATTAAATAGGTCTTTAAGGTGTTAAATTACTTTTACTGTTAATCTCTTTGTTATTTCTGTTTTACGTGGACTAATGATAGTGTCACGTAGCACTAAATGGACATGTCACATGGTAATTGACTAATAATGAAAATAATTTGAAATTTTAAAAACTTATTTGATAATTTATCAAATTATAAAAATCTAATTGATAGTTTACTAAATTATAAGAGTGTAAATGATATCAAATTTAATAAATGAATTATTTTAATAATTAAAA